>WSYH01002389.1:0-39424 GCA_036426205.1 Ascaphus truei
TGCCGGTATCCCTCTGCGTTTGAAGGTCCCGATCACGTGACCGCGGCCTGTAAAGCAAGCAGAGGGATACCGGCACCCCCAAAAGGGGCCTGTATCTCGGGGAGCAGGGGGTCCCCGGACCTGAAACCAATGAGGTTCAGCTCCCGAGACCCCCTGCACATCTACACTATAAATAAAAATGTATTTTAAATGTATTTATTTATATTGATTTTAAATGTATTTATTTATTTAGATTTATTTATTTATTTTTTGGGCGGCTGCTGTATGTGAGTTTTTTTTATTGTGGGCAGTGGGGGTGGGTGAAGGGGGTATTAGCCCCAACGGTGGCTGTTTAAGGCTTGCGGGGGGTAGCTAGGAGGGGTTAACCCCTTCATGACCGTAGCGGTATTAACTTCTAAAGTCGTGAAGGGGTTAAGTGCACCAGCAACCCCCCTGCAAGTCCTAAACTCACACCAAGGGCCAAATACCCCCTTCACCCACCCCCGCTACCCACAATAAAGCGGGCACGGTGGGTTAACCCCTTCATTGCCTTATCGGCTATACGCTAAGGTAATGAAGCAGCATTTCTGTATTTTTAATAATATTGTCGGGACCTTTAAACGCAGAGGGATACCGGCACCTCATAAAGGGGGCTGTATCTCGGGGAGCAGGGGTCCCCGGACCTGAAACCAACGCGGTTCAGCTCCCGAGACCCCCTGCACATGTACACTAGGAATAAAAATGTATTTTAAATAATTTTTAATGTGCCGATGTTTGCGCAGAGAGAGCAGCGGATCTCTCTCTGCTGTAAACACATCTCGCCCCCGCCGGCCCATAGTATCAGTGATGTGCATATACAGTACTGTATGTGTACAGTACTGTATGTTAGGGGTTATAGGGGTTGTTGTTATACAGTATATATATATATATATACTGTATATATATATACTGCATTACAATTCATGATTTTATGCCATCTGGCGGACACGCGAAGCATTGCAGCCTTTTAAATCCTGAACATTTATAAATTAACACATCAGCCGCGCATCAGCCAGACATGACCCCTGGCTGGGAAAGCAAATGCAGCGCGGCATGTTCCGGGTGAAAAGTGTCACATTCCAGGAACCAGCCAGAGACAAGCCGGGTATTTGTTAGAATAAAGTTGGTCGCAGCAGTACCTTAAAAGGTACATTTTGTTAACTCACATTTGAGCGGATGGATCATATTGTGAGGTGCTTTGACGGTCTATATTAGCTTGTGGATAGACTGTTGCAAGAGAGTCCATGACCTCTGGAGGAAGCCTTTTGTCATCCAATGTTCTTCTAACAGTGAAAAAGAGCTATGGACTAACACTAGAAAAGCGCTTAACTAATAAAACAAATTTGTGACTAACCTTGCTTACAGTGATGCCTTAAACAACAGTGTGATTTTACACCATATATGTGAAATAATCAATAGTGACCAATGATATACCACTCTAACTAATAAAGTGAAACAAGTGTGGAAAACCTGTGTTAATGTTGCTTGGAATTAACACAATCAGTATCCTGACTAGCTGCAAAACAGGAGTGACAGGATGGCAGCCTACAAACAATATAATATAGATCCTTCCACTAGGATCTATCAGTAGATTACAATGATAGTATTAAACAAAAAAGTTATAGGTGCAGGCCCTGATATATAATACCTGTCCAGTATTGGTAACAGTCCTTGAATGGTAGACAATTGAGACAGTCCTTGTGTGCAACAGCACGCTGACTCTGTGATGATTACTTGAAATTCATACTGTGTAGAGAATGAGAAACAAGAACACCATTGTGCATTACATATGCGCAGCCTGAATGTAGGAGAGGGGAGAAGGAACAGGGGACCACCCTCGGTGCGATGGAGTGTGTGATCTGAAACTCCTTACGTGGTTGCGCTTCCACGTGTAAAGTCCCGTCCTGATGACCTCACTCCTGCGCCGATCTCCTTGCTTCCAGACCTCAGTCAGACCACAGTCTCACTGGTTGCACGTCACTAAGCTCCACCTTACGCGTTTCGTGACTACTATGTCACTTCGTCAGGGGTGTGGAGCTCATAGTGATGTGTGGAAACAAAGAAAAAACCTGGCGCCAAAAGTTCAATGGATAATCCTATACTCCTCAGGGGATCAGCACACTTGCTTGACAGGCCATGTAAGGGAAAAACACAAACAGACACAAATCATAGTGCAACTCTGCAGGGTTAAAACAGGTCTACACTACACATCAAACATAGAGACTCCTAGTGACTATAAAAACTATTTATTGTTAAAAAGAACTATGCCATAAAATGGTATGGACAAATTGGAACACCGCTGGTCATCCAGATGGGAAAAATCAGAGCCCTACTTACAAGCAGCAAGGCATAAACAGGCAATGCAACAAAGAGTCCTCTGGGTACTGTTGATGTCTTTGCAGAGATGTTATTCCTGCTGCGCCGCGACTCTCGTGCTGACCCTCCCTCCAGGGGTTACCGGGAGCGGTGGCAGTGACGGAGGCCTGCTCGTGGGGCTCACAGCTCTACTCCACGTGAGGCCGCTCTCCTCACTTCCTCCTCCGGTTTCACAAGCTGTCTCAGTGCGCCCGCGCGCGAGTGTTTCCCGTGTCCTTAAAGGGACAGTGCGTGCGTCCTGTATGCCAAGAACTAACAGCTGCAATGGGGCTCAAACCTGAACCAAGTGTCCCAAAATAGTCCAGTACCAAGCTCAAAGCTCACTTTTACTTTTTCCTGCAACCGCTGGTTAAGTGTTTACCCTCTTACATTAGGGATACAGTGGACCTCATTAAATCTTTAGGCGAAATTGCTTGGTCTCCAACATATCGATGGGTGACAATGGACGTCTCGTCATTATATAGTATTATTGACCACGAGCAGGGGATGGCTGCTGTTCATCACTATTTACACAAATCTAATTATTCTGGAGCACAAAATATTTTTCATTAGATTCAATTATGTTTTTATTGACACACAATTATTATATGTTTGACACACACCTTTTTCTTTAGGCACGGGGTACTGCGATGGGGACTTCTTTTGCCCCATCGTATGCAAATTTATTTATGGGGTTTTGGGAGAGCACGCACATTTATGGCACTAACAATTCACTTCGTAAACATATAATTTTCTACAAAAGATATATCGATGACCTCATCCTGGTCTGGGATGGGGGTAATGATACATTAGTTTCATTCATCAATATGTTGAATAATAATAATTTTAATCTAAATTTCACTTTTGATAGTCACGAAACCCAAATTAATTATTTAGACATACACCTTTACATTGATCTTTCCTGTACCATACAAATAGAGATATACAGGAAAGTCAATTCACGGAATACTTTCCTTAGATCAGACAGCAGTCACCCCAAGCCCTTGATAAAAGGTATACCTAAAGGCCAGTTCCTTAGGTTTTGGAGGCTCTGCTCCACAGACGAGACGTTCAGACATCACTCTGATAATTTAAAACAAAGATTTATGGAAAGGGGGTATGATGAAGTTACTATAGATGACGCTTATCAACATTCATTAAGTTTGAAACGTGATGATCTTATTGCCTCTTGTGGCAGTACGCCAGGCAACCGTAAAAAAACACTCGGCACCCCCAAAAAAATACCTTGTGGAACTAAATATAAGGATGAGGATACATCACCTTATTTTGTGACTAAATTCAGTAACCAGGCCCAACAAGTGAAAGACATCATTCGCAAACATTGGGAAGTTTTGAGTTTGGATGCCGACTTGCTTCCATATGTCAAAAATGGTCCAAAGGTAGTTTTTAAAAGGGCTAAAACATTGGCCAATTATCTTTCCCCTAGTCTCTTTTCATCGAAAGCCACTCCTACACTAGAAATAACTAAGGGCTTTTTTTAGATGTGGGACATGTAGGATATGCAAATTTGCTCAACCCACAAAATCACTTAAAGTTAAAAAAACTGAGTAAACCACATATTACAAAGACATTTATTAATTGTAATACACAATTCGTAATTTATGACATATGGTGTAAATGTAATAAAGGCTATGTAGGTCGTACCATCAGGCCTCTTAAACAACGTATGATGGAACATGTGAGATTCATTAAGAACAAAGATTTGCAACACCCTGTTTCTAAACATTTTGTAGAATGTCCCCATGGTGGCCATAATAATTTTAAATTCTTCGCCATTGAGCATATAGGTGCCAATATACGTGGGGGGATAGATTAAATGCTTTGAATAGGAGAGAGATGTTCTGGATGTTCTCTTTGGACACAATGGCCCCAGTGGGCATCAATGTCGACTGGGAACTCCAACATTTTTTACATTAAGCTAAGTTTTTGTTTTTTCATTTTTTTCTTTTTTCTTCTTTTTTCTTCATTCATTTTCCTTTCTTTTCCTTATTCCCCCCCTCCTTTTCCTTTTCCCCTCCCCTTCCATCCCCCCCTTTCTCCCCCCCTTCCCTTCCTTTCCTCTCCCCCACGTTCCCTTCCCTCTCCCCCTTTTTCCCCCCTTTTTTCCCCTGCTCCCCACTTCATTTATTTTTGTTTCACTTTTTTGCACTTCTTTTTTTCTTTTCTTATCCATGACTTATACAGTATATATGCATATTTTAAATATAGTCAGACATGCATATAGAAATAATAATGGGGTTTATAAGGTCCAATGTGAATGTCCAGTGGTTAAAACCATCAATAAATGATAGGTATATTTGTTTATCCATTGCTTGTAATTGGTCCAGAAATACTAATAAGTTTTCTTATATTTATAGATCTATGCATTATAAGGTTTATGACAAGATATGAATCTATGATACAAATAATCTTTCCAGTTAATTACATTTGCGATATATTGTGATGATTTAATATTCAGCCCAGTTGTTTTTAACGTTTCAAATCACTTCATGTATGGAGTGAGTTTTAGTGTCACACCGCTCATTCTGACAAATAGTCAAGGGAGCTCAACATTGCTCGGTTTTTGCTTGGAGTTTAATCCCTTTTGAATATATGATATGGAAGGAATTCATTTATTTAACTTTCCATTGCACTGTGTGTTTCTATAATACCCACCTGTTCACTGCCTCTGTTTGTGTATCATTGGTTCCAGTAGCCCAATTGTTAAGCGAAAGTATAAACAAATCATAAGCTTCTCATTGGTGGCTCAGCCGTCACGTCATAGGGGAGTTGAAGTTTCTGTGTCCCCGTGTGTTTCCTGCTTATTTGAGAGATAGCAGCTGTGTCTAAAGTAGCAATTACTTAACGTCCCTGTCAGAGGGGGGCGGGATGATTTTCATAGGCAGAGAGAGCCGTTACATCACAAAAGGAGGCGGGAACGGGGGGCATTTAAATTTTAAGTGTTTTGTACATACTTTACTCTTTGACAAAGGCACTTGGCGGCTGAAACGCGTCAGAGTTTGTCTGTTGCTGTTTTTTACGTGCTAGTACCCAGTATATCTGCAATCTTGGTCCCACGATTTTTCAAAGGCAGCTGCACCGCCACCCAAGAAACTTCTGCATCTCTCCTATCCTCGAATTCGACTCCGGAATTCGACTACTCTCCACTCTCCAATCCTTACTACGGCAAGTACCTTCTTTGATCCTACACTGTCCTGCCCTGACCCGGCTAACCAACGACTATGCGCTGCACAACCCGGACCTGGCTTCGAGGCCTAGGTTGGTGTTTTCACATCCCCACATCAGCCCCGTGGTCCAGCCCTGGTTTGTGGTGAGCACCCGTGACACTGTGGGCCCCCAGGTTGTTCCTGTGGGTGTCTGTGGGCCCTCAGGTTGTCCTCGTGGTTGTCCGGGGGCCCTCAAGTGGTCCCCGTGGGTGTCTGTGGGCACATCAGGTGGTCCTCATGGGTGTCTGGGGGTCCTTGGGTGGTCCCTGTGGGTGTCTTGGGGCCCTTGGGTTGTCCCTGTGGGTGTCCGGGGGTCTTTGTGTGGTCCACACGGGTGTCTATGGGCCCTGGGGTGGTCCCCGCGGGTGTCTGGGTGTCCTTGGGTAGTCACCTCGGGTGTCTGGGGGGCCTTGAATGGTCCTCACAGGTGTCTGTGGGCCCTCAGGTGGTCCCTTTGGGAATCCATGGTTCCTCAGGTGGTCCTTGTGGGTGTCTGTGGGCTCTCAGGTGGTTCACGCAGGTTGTCCTCGTGGGGTCTAGAGGGGTCCTTGGGTGGATCCTGCGTGTGTATGGGGGCTCTCCAGTGGTCACATACAGTACCGTAATGGACAAAATAACTATTATCCAGATATGGATAATAGCTAATTTGCCCATTATTAAATCAAACATTAGCCATCCAGCATAAATAAAGTAAATTAACCATTCTACTTACCTCTGCCATCATGAGGAGCATCATCATCAGCATACTGCTGGGCCGTGTCCTCCATTGCCAGAAAGAATACAATATAATGGCCCCTAACCCTTTAAATACCTTAGCCTTTAATAACTGCTATAGTAATTAAAGGGTTAACCCATCCTCCCCCACTACACACCCAGGAGGCCTAACCACCCACCCCAGGCCCACTATACCCACCCTGTACCCATTGATTGGCATAGTGATACATCATACCCATATAATATGGGCATGATAAGCCACTATAAGAATAAATGGTCACCCTAATAAAAAAGCCTCAAGTCCAAAAATACACAGTAATAAAAGCACTAGCCAACTAACCAGTTAAATAAATGAAAGCACGAGCCAACCAATTGTAATTATTTTTATACCTTAGCCAAGGAATCAATTAATTAATAAAAACCATTAAGCAACACATCAATTAAAACCAGCAGCACACAAAAAAAAAACATTAAATAAAAACGCTAAACAATCGGAAAATCAAATTAAAACAAGCCATCAAAATTACAAACTATTTAAGCCAAACAATAAACAGAAAAATACAAATCAACAATCAATACAAAAAAAGAATTTTTCAAAAAATGCATTGCCAATCACTGTATTGATCTGTACCCTAAACGGGTACAGATTAATACATTATCAGTCAATGGGCAAGGAAAAACATAATAATAAAAATATACAATCTAGAAACCTGAAAAAGACATTTACATACATTTAATATTTTTCTTACCTTTAGAAGCGTTGGACCTCCGAATCCCGCCTAATCTGCAAGCTCTAGTACTACAACGTCATCAAAGTCAATCAAACACCATCCACCTTGAAGATCTGGAACAGGTAGCAAAATTCTTCTTTCTTTTATCTTCATTCACCGTCTGTCTTCTTTCTTCATCTGTCATTATTTCTTTATTTTCTGTAATCTTCTATCTTCATCTGTCAATCCACAGCCCCATGGTAAATCCACATCCCGATGTTGTCTCGTCAGCTTCTTCAGGTGAAATGAGACGTAAAGACCTTATATATGGCCAGTGATGTCACTTTTTCTAGCCAGATGGTGCAGCTCCAATCTGATTGGATGATGTATCATGTGCCCGTCTCCTTTTATTTGGTGAAGGATGTGATGTCATCTCCAAGGGATGTACGTCATATCTTTCAAACCAGATGGCTATATCACATGGTATTAGAGTCAATGGGATTAAAGACAATACCATTGGTTACTCTACCATGTGATAGGTTACATTAGTTCAAAAGGATGTGACGTCATTCTTTAAAGTCCTTTAAAGGGCCAACGCTACTAAAGGTAAGAAAAATATTGAATGTATGTAATTGTATTTTTATAGGTAATTTTATTGAATTTTTGTATTTTCATGTTTTTCATTGCACATTGACGGATAATGTATTAATCTGTGTCCATTTAGGGTACAGATCAATACAGTGATAGCCAATGCATTTTTTGGCAAATGCTTTTTTTCTAGTGTATGTTTCATTTTAGGTTTCTATTTATTGTTTGGCTTACATTGTTTGTAATTTGGACGGCTTGTTTTTATTTAATTTTCCAATGGTTTAGCATTTTTTTTTTGGCCACTGATTTTATTTGATGTGTTGGCTACTGTTTGATTAATAAATGAATTAATTAATTAATTGCTTTGTTGGCTAGTGGTTGAAATTAATTAATTGTTTTGTTGGTTAGTGCTTTTATTGATTTAATTGATTTATTGTCTAGTGCTTGTATTTATTTAATTGTTTGGCTAATGCTTTTATTTATTGAATTGGGGTGTTTAGGTGCTTGTGTATATGTTTTATTATTGTGCATTTGTGGCCTTCATGCTTTTTTTATTAGGATGACCATTGAGTGCTATAGTGGCTTATCATGCCCATATTATATTGGTATGATGTACCACTATACCAATCAATAGGTAAAGTGTGGGTAGCGGGGTGGGTGGTTAGGCATCCAGGGTGGGTAGCGGGGAAGGGTGTGTTGACCCCTTAATTACTATAGCGGTTATTAACCGCCAAGGTGTTTAAGGGGTTAGGGGCCATTAGATTGTTTTTGTTCTTGTATTCTTTCTGGCAACGGAGAACATGGCCCTGCAGTATGCTGACGAGGACGTCCTTCAATATGGCAGGGCTAAGTAGAAAGGTTTATTTACTTTATTTATGCTGGCTGACAAATGTTTGATGTAATAATTGGCATATCTGGATAATAGTTATTTTGTGCAAAGGTAAGGGGAAAGATACACCCAAATCAGCCTAATAGTAATAGAATCAGTTATGATTCACAGTGGTACAAATAGACAGTGGTTCACAAATCACCCAAAAATCTACTCGCCGAACCAAAAAATCTACTCGCCACCTAGTCCCGCTCCCAATCCCGCCCTGCTTGGTGTCGGCCATGAGGAGGTCGCCACGGGGTCAAATCCAGTCACCACGGGCCTGTATTTTAATGGAATTGTCAAACACTGCAAATAGAGATATATATACTGGTAGAAAACAGACAGAAAAGTTAGGGAACTTTTCTGTCTGTTTGTCTACTAATAGTTATTTTGCCCATTACGGTATTATTTGGGGTGGGGAGGGAGTGGGGGGATATATTTATTTTAATGCATTGGTAAAAAAAATGTGGGACACAGAATTGGTATCACAAGCCAGCGGGGCCCCCAGACACCGCGGGACAACCTGAGGACACCCAGACACCCACAGGGACAACCTGAGGGCCCACAAACACACAGGGACAACATTAGGACCCCCAGACACCCGTGGGGACTACTTGAGAGCCACAGACACCCGCGGACACCACCTGAGGAGCCCTGGATACCCGCAGGGACCATTCGAGGGCCTACAGACACCCGCTGGGAGGGGTGGGGGGATGTATTTATTTACTTTTATTGGTAAAACAATTTGGGACACAGGATTGGTACTGCAGGCCAGCGGGACCACCTGAGGAAACCTGGATAACCGTAGAGACCAACAAGGGCACCCAGACCACGGCAGAGACAACCTGAGGACCCCTGGACACCCACGGGACAACCTGAGGGCCCACAGACACACTCAGGAACCATCTGAGGAACCCCTGACACCCACGGGACTACCCGAGTGCCACAGACACCTGCAAGTACCACCTGAGGATGCATGCACACCCACAGGGACCACCCAAGGGCCTACAGGCACCTGCAGGGACCATCTGAGGACCCACAGGCACCCACGGGGACCACCTGAGGACCCCTGGACACCCGCTGTCTCTTGTATCAATCAAGTGGGAGTAGAGGAGGTGGGTATTAATCTGGTTGTGTTTTTAATTTTTATTGTGTGTAGCAGCTGTTTAAATATAAATGTTATTGCTGGTGTAGATGAGCAGATGATCTCCGGAGCAGAAACGCATTGATTTCAGGTCCAGGGACCCCCTGCTTCCCGAGATACAGGCCCCGTTATGTGGTGTCGGTATCTCCTATGCATTTAAATGTCCTGCGTCACTTGACCGTGGGAATAAAATGCATGAGATAATGGCACCCCATAACAGGGCCAATATCTCGGAAAGCAGGGGGTCCCAGGACCTCACATCAACGCGGTTCTGCTTCAGAGACCCCCTGCTCATCTACATTAGTAATAAAATTTACATTAAAAAAACATACATTTCGGGTGAGATTTGCGCAGGGAGTGGCTGCTCTCTCTGAGCAGCTCTCTCTGCAGCCGATGGAATCGCTGAGTAAGGCCTTTTCAGAGAGGCAATCTTCATGCCGCTGGCTACTCACCCGTTTTGTGAATTTTGCAATCACAGTTAATCAAAGCTTTCTGAATACCGTGATAGCAATGTTCACAAAAACAGCGATTTAAATGGCCCAACGATTTTTTTTATGAACGCTTAGTGCATAGGCCCCATAGTATCACTTAAATATGCTAAGAGTGAAGCAATGTGTAATATAAATATATATATATATCTGTAAGCATGATCATATAGTGCAAAAAGCATATAATATGAACATGTAAATGACAATAATATTGATACAATTACATACATATACATTCACACATTTGTGCACATCTAAAATGTGTAAGCTAATGATCCACATTTAATTCATCATATAAAGAAATTAAAATGGTATATTACCCAAAATATTAAACAAAACCCCTTATACGAAACTAAAAACTGGTACATACTTATGCAAAAATAAAAAACTGAACTACAGCGAACAGATAAATGTGAATGGACATCTATAACTGGAGACATCAATATAAAGAACAAAACCATTATTTTAGAAAGGGTGTTAGTTCCTTGTGCTCATTGAAATCCTTCGGATATCTTGATTTAAAAGTGTAAATCCAGAATTGTTCTTTTTTGATTAGACATATGGTTCTGTCTCCCTGTCTCAATGCATGTGGTATGTGATCTATAGTGTACAGAAGGGAAGCAGGCACACAGACTTATGCAAAAGATATTTAATGTGCCACAAAGAAATCCAACATTTCGGCAGAATCTCACTGCCTTTATCAAGGAGAAGGCTACAACATACACTAATAAATACCACAATATACCGCATGGGTACTCACCCCTCCATGACTGCTGCTGCCGTTCTCCAGGAAGTCGACGCCCACATCGTGGCATCAGGACGTCAGCGCGACGTGGCGTGATGATGTCATGCGCCACCAGGGGGGGCGGGTACCCAGTAGCAGACTCCCTCCGTTATGCCTGCAATAGGCAAAGATGGTGGTCCTGTGAATGAGGGACATGCAGGGGGAAGCCCTTCTCCTGGCAGCTGAGGCACCCCTGGTGACGTCAGCAGTCCCTCACGACATGACGCGATGATGTCAGATGTTCTGGAGGGGGCGGGCCCCAGGCAGATGACTCACCGTGTCTGCTGTGGATAGGGCAGCCGGCTGTCATGGGATCCTGCAGAGTCATGTGAGACTTACATAGAAAACCAAGTGCAGGGAAAACAAAATACAAAAGGTAAATGAAGCTAATAAAAGTGAGCAGTACTACCCAAAGATAACAATACTAATCACCTGAATAAAGTGTATGCCAAATAATAGCAATGACAATAAAAATTGTGTGGGTCTGTAAATGTGCTAACAACTCTATATATCAGTATGAATAACATTGAAGGATACAGAGCTTAAGACAAATGCAATAATAATAATCCAGCGAGGTGCCTCATGAAGAAGAGTCACAGGAGACCAGAATGAGGCACACAGAAGTCTACAAAGTACATCAGCTACCTCCTGTTGAGAAAGCATTTAAAATACTGTTGTTCATTCAGACCCCTGCCGTTGCTTTCTGTAGTGTATGAATCCAGTAGTCCTCACGCCTTAATAGAAAAGTATCTCTGTCAGGATATCCTTGTCAGGGTGCTACGTATTCTATCCCCATCACTCTAAGGGATGCTGCATTGTGTCTGTGTTCAATACAGTGCTGAATCAGTACAGTAAGGTCAGTGCCCTTGCGTATCATGCTTTTATGCTCAATGAATCTCACCTTAAGCATACGAGTAGTCTTACCTACATAGATGAGACCGCAAGGGCACTTAATGATGTATATCACGAATGCTGATCTACAAGTGATACGGTTTTTTATTTTAATCTCCCTACCACTATGTGGATGACAGAAAACATCCCCAGTAATAAGGCTGTTGCACACAGAGCAGTTCATGCCCCTGAAATTACCCGGTTTATCCCCCTCTAAGAAGTGGGATTTGTGGAAGTGGTCTCTATTGTCAGCATGTATCAAATTGTCTGACAAATTCCTGCCTCTCCTATAGGCGACCAATGGGGCTATCTGACAAGTTTCAGCTAACACATCATAATTTTGCAGGAGGTGCCAATGTTTTATAATGGTTGACCTGACGAATCTGCTTGCCTGAATGTAGTAGTAAATACGAGTAGTTTCCCATCCTTAGTTACTCTATTAGGATTAACGTCTTTTTTAAAAGCTGCATCAAGCACAGCACATATCTCAAGGTCTCTAGAATACCTAGGGGTCTTAGAGTATTCAAACAGCCTCATTTGATTTAGCTGAGATTGAATATGGCTGCATGTGGGATTTTTTTTTAGACACGTGCAGCATAGATCTATTGAATTTATTAATATCACACCACAACATAACTCTGAAAAATTTAGATTTAGAGATCAACCAAATTAAGGTGATACTTGAACCCCTTATGGATTGCCCATCCTTTGGTATACTCAATAAAAAATTGTCGGACGAATTGGACACTTTAGAGAAAAATATACTCATCATTAAGAATAAAAAATTTGTACGAGATGAGGAAGACTATAGGGATGGGAAACAGAAAAAATGGGACAAATCTTCTACTAGGGATCAGAAGAAAAGAGATAGAAGCAATTCCACATCAGGGAAGGAAAGAAAAACACCATTTCGTATGCCAGTGGGTAGGAAAAGCCCAATCAAAACCACTTCCATCCCACATATAAAGAAACCTGGGGAGGAAGAAAGGAAAGGCAATACAAGTGGGAGAGGACCTAAACCCCAAGAACAACAACACAGTGAGAAGGGTAGGGATAATAATCCTAGCACTAGCCATCAGTCTGGAGGTTATGTACGTCATGATAAGGAATATAGGAGGGAGGGAGAACAGAGATACCCTAAGGAAAATTATAGAAAAGGGGGTTATGACTCCCATTATCAGCCAAGGGAGTACAAATACCCTAAGAATGAATGGCGGGAGAGACGGGAGCATTCTCCAAGGTGGGAATGCTCACCAAGGCATGATAGATCACCCAGGAGGGCCAGGGAGGAGAGATCAAGAGAAAGATATGAGGAAAGAAGGGAAAGAAGGGATCATAGGGACATGAGGAATGATCACTTCATACAGAAAAGCCCAATTTGGGAACATGTGGACAGGAATAAGACTGGGGTCTCTTTTTTAGATCAGGCACCCCGGTCACCAATTGTAACGCAGAATCAATTTTCATGTCTGGACGATCCAGGGGTATCAGGGACAGTAGAAGCGAAAGGGAAAAAAAGAGGCAGAGAGGGAAGAGGGGAAGAAGAAAACACAGAGAAGAAAAGGTCAATACGCTAAGTAGTATTTTTAACATTAGTTCCAAAGTGCTAGGCATTGGCACAGACCAATGTACTAGCCAAAGGACTTAATTTTGCACCTTCACGGGGTCCAAGTGTCTTTGACTTATTTATAGACGCTCAAAAATATTTACGCCAACTGACAGTAAAGCGTTTTTTCCTCAATAAGAATATTATAAGCTAAAGGACAGAGCAACCTATACAGGTAGATTCAACATCAAACGATGATTCAATCATGCCCAACAGGTTTGTTCATTCTAGTCTGAAAAGCAAATCTAGCTTTTATCCTAGTCAATGTAAAGGGCAGTACTTAGAGGTTTTTAATCAGCTGATTATGGACGATTTTGAGCAATTGGCTAATAATAGGAATAAATATCGGGATAACCTTAATAAGGAGGAAAGGGAAGCATTGAAGTCCCTTGCTGAGGATAGCAGTATTACAATCAAACCCGCTGATAAAGGTGGAGGGGTAGTAGTGATGGATACCAGCTACTACCTCTCAGAATCCCAGCGTATTTTAAATGATATTGTCACCTACGAAAAACTGGAACGAGATCCATCAATATCGTATCAGGAGGTGTTATCCAAAATTTTGAGTGAAGCAAAAGAGATAGGGATCTTGGGCGAGAAAGAGTTGACATATGTGTAGAAATCTAAACCTGTTAAGGCTGTGTTCTATATTTTACAGCAAGTAAACAGGAAGACAATAGGTTAATCTTCCACAGATCCCTAGTAACACTGCACAACAGGCTAATAGAATATATAGCAGGAATATAGTGCTTGTATTGCTAAAGGGAGTAGACTGAGGGAGGATCCTGGTAATTGCACCCAAAAATAGGATAGAGCAATTACCTAAAATGCCCTATGGGCAAAACAAAAAACTTTTATTAAACATATATATAGATGCACATTGTCACGACGCAATGAATCAGTAGGTAATATAAAACAACTAAAACACCGGCACGGGTATATAAGGAGGTGGTGGTAGGATAAATATCAATATACCACTACTTAAATGAATATCCTCTTTGATAGCTCCGATGGGGGTGGTTATACGGTGGAGGTAATATACCTAATGAGATAGCAAATAGATGCTAGTGAATCACCTGAAACCTGGGAGGGTGTAATGGGTGTGTATTATGCTAATAGTATAGTAGTACCGGAAGAAGAATTAAGCCTCACTCAATAATGGTCGTGGAGCATGCAGATCAATGTGGCTGTGCAGCACAATGTTCTGGTGGTTACAATGTCACCCCATGCAGCCAATGCAGCCCCTACATCTCCGTCCCTAGGCAGCGGCAAAGGCCGATATAGTGCTCAGAAACTGGCAATGTAGCTGCGGTTAGGAGCATCCGGTACAATAACTGGCACCCTCCCTTCCCTGTAAAGGAGCGACCTCACCCGTGACCTCCGACGTCATCGCGTTGATTGCGTATATTTACCTCCACCGTATACCACCCCCATCAGAGCTATCAAAGGAGGTATTCATTTAAGTAGTGGTATACTTGATATTTATCCTACCACCACCTCCTTATATACCCGTGCCTGTGTTTTAGTTGTTTTTTTAGTTGTTTTTATTACCTACTGATTCATTGCGTCGTGACAATGTGCGTCTATATATATGTTTAATAAAAGTTTTTTGTTTTGCCCATAGGGAATTTTAGGTAATTGCTCTATCCTATTTTTGGGTGCAATTACTACTCCCTTTAGCAATACAAGCACTATATTCCTGCTATATATTCTATTAGCCTATTGTGCAGTGTTACTAGGGATCTGTTGAAGATTAACCTATTGTCTTCCTGTTTACTTGCTATGTCAGTACCATCCCTTTGCACCGGCTATATTATCTGCTATCTGGTGAGCGGTGTACTATTATTCTATTTTTTACCCAAGATCCACAAAAGATCGCCTGAGACCACCAGGGAGACCCATCATTTCGGGCATTGGGTCACTTACACAGAACTTTTCAGAGTATGTGAATCTGTATTTACAGAAATATGCTACAAGTGCAAAATCGTATTTGAGGGACACTATACAAGTTTTGAATGTTTTATCAGAGATACAGTGGCAACAGGATTTTATATTGGTAACATGTGATGTTGCTTCACTATATACCTCCATTAGACATGAGGATGGCTGTGAAGCAATTAGCGATGCCTTAGAGAGAGATCCTGCGATTCCATCCGAGCAAAAACGCTTCCTGTTGGACGGGATAAGGTTCATTTTAAAACATAATGTTTTTTGGTTCGATGGGACAATGTTCCTGCAGAAGTGTGGCATGGGCATGGGGACTAGGTTTGCTCCGATCATATGCTAATATTTTCATGGCTTATTGGGAAGAGGCCAATATTTGGTCAGGCAACCCTTTCGGAGCAAACCTAGTCCTATGGAAAAGGTATATTGATGATGTCATCTTCATCTGGCATGGAAGTATGGAAAACTTGGACCTGTTTTTAGGCCACATTAATTATAATAAAGTGAACGTAACTTTCACATCAGAGAGCAGTTTTAGTAGCATCAATTTCCTTGATTTAACAATATATATTGAGAACAATAGGATAAAAACACAAACTTATTTTAAGGAAGTTGATGCTAATAAATTTCTCCTCAATAGCAGTTGCCATCATCCCAGATGGCTCAATAACATACCTTATGGACAGTTTCGTCTTATTCGATGCAACTGCACGGAGATGGAGGTTTTTAATGAACAGGCCAACCTTCTTAAGACAAAATTTGAAGAGAGGAATTATAAACCTGAAGTGATTGAAAAAGCCCTCTCTAGGACCTCACAATTGACTAAGAGAGATCTCTTGGTGCCCAAATTGGCAAAAAACAACATAGACTATGTGGTACCTTTTGTGACGCGGTACAATCGAGAAGCTCAAAAAATAGGGAACATCTTAAAAAGGCATTGGCACGTTCTACGTAAAGATACAGTGTTAAGGGAATACTGACCAGAAGTCCCACGTGTCATTTTAAAAAAATCAGAAAATATTAAAACTCAGCTGGTTCCAAGTGTATTCAGAAAAGAAATTAAGATTCAGAATAACAATTGGATATCTAAGCCAGTGGGCTTTTTTAACTGTTTTAATTGTAAAGCTTGCAAACAAGCATCAAAAGACAAAGTGAATTTTAATTCTAATATTACTAAAAAATCTTTTAAGACTAAACAATTTATAGATTGTAGGATGACATTTGTTGTATATCTCCTGGAATGCCCGTGTGGACTCCGGTATGTGGGCCGGACCTCAAGAAGTCTAAGGGTCCGCATTCTGGAACACATGGGCAACATCAGGAGGGGTTTAATCACCCATAGTGTTTCACGACATTTTGTTAATACTTATGGGGGAGATCCCTCAGGACTGATATATAGGGGGATTGAGGTAATATCTGAGGATTGGAGGGGAGGTGATAGACTCAGGCGTCTCCGTCAACGGGAGACTTTCTGGATCTATCAGCTCAAAACATTAACCCCTCATGGTTTAAATGTGGACCTAGATACCTAGATATTGCTGCATTTATTTAATATGTCCGCACTTCGTGGTTCCATATTCAGCAATGCCCCCCCTTTTTGGTGCACTTTACAATCAACTACATTGTTCATATGTTTACAGTATATAACTTCGTTATAGTTTAACATCTTGTTTTTTGTTATTGTCTCCCCCTTTTTTCTATTTTTTCTGTTTGTGCATTTAATAATTTTTGTGTATTTATATCTGTGATTTTAAATGTATAAATTTTGATTGTATAAATTTTGATTATATAATCTTTGTAAAAATTTACTAGTAGAGGATGTTTTTTAAAGTAAAATTTGGTTTTAATATTAACCTTTTTGACATATAAAAGTATTAGAATGCATCAGTTTCTGTTGTGTTTTTGTTGATTAAGTCTGTATAAACTTTTTGAGGGCATTTGAGCATATATTTGTTTTATTAACCTTTTTTAAGGGATACTTTTTTGACTTGGCTGTGAGTTCCCTAAAAGATCTTTTTATGTTTAATTAAGAATGGTCAAACGAACTAATTATTCAAGTACAATGGCATGTTAAAAATTATGATTTTATAACTATTATTACGATTAAGTATTATCAATTTTTTGATAAGTTTTAGGTAACTGAATTTGCCAGTTGCAAAACTAATAGCCAATAGATGTTAATAGAATGTAGACTTATACCATTAGAGTGTGATTAGTAGCAATGCAAGGAATATGTGAGGCATGACAACAATCATTGCAGCACGAACAGCTTCTTTTAATTAGTATTAATGACCTGTTTAGAGTATATATAGCATGCTGGGATCCACCCAGCTGTACTTTTATGAGCCTGAGGAAGCTGAATACTGGCAAAACGCGTTGCTCTTGGACTGTTGTTTTTTGTCCCACGGAGGCTTCCGTAGTTCAGTGTGAAGCAGTCACGATCGCAGTTGAATTGGGAGTTTCTATCTCCCTGCACTCCGGACGCGGAGAGAATCATCTGCGACAGGACACCTCACCTTTCTGCGTTAGTGCATCTGGGAAGTTGTTACATGTGAGCGCTTTGTGAGTTCTTTATTTTAAATAAATGTTTTGAATTGGTGACACTTTGCCTTACTCACTCTATACGGCCACATTGAAGTGGGTCAATCATGGGTATAAAGAAGTGGATTCCCTGCTGATACTCTACTCGTGAGCTGACACTATACCAAACCATCTAATGCCATTGTGGAAGGGTTAATTTATACCCCACAGATACCTTTTCATCATTTGTACTTACACTGGGCCGTGTAAGTATTTATATTTATATATTGAATTATTAACCCAGATTTCCCCCCCCCCTGCCCTCTGGAGGCTATATATGCAAGCACCCCTGTTTCCAGGATAAGATTGTGTTGTTTGTGCTGACATTTTGCTTTACCCATCCTTGTTGCCCGATTGGGGAGGAACTGGATTGAACTTGGTTTTCTATGTAAGGGCTCTCACCCCCACATGACTCTGTAGGATCCCATGGCAACCGGCTGCCTTATCCACAGCAGACATGGTGAGTCATCTGCCTGGGGCCCGCCCCCTCCAGAACGTCTGACGTCATTGTGTCACATCGTGAGGGAACGCTGACATCACCAGGGGTGCCTCAGCTGCCAGGAGAAGGGTTGACCCTTGCATGTCCTGCATTCACAGGACCACCATCTTTACCTATTGAAGTCATAACGGAGGGAGTCTGCTACCGGGTACCTGCCCCGCCCCTGGTGGCGCATGACGTCATCACGCCACATTGTGCTGACGTCCTGACGTCATGATGTGGGCGTCGACTTCCTGCAGAACTGCAGCGGCAGTCATGGAGGGGCGAGTGCCCATGAGGTATGTATAGTGGTAATTATTGGTGTATGTTGTAGCCCTCTCCTAGATATAGGTAGTGAGATTCTGCCGAAACATTGGATTTCTTTGTGGCACATTAAATATCTTTTGGATAAGTCCATGTGCCTGCTTCCCTTCTCTACACTGTATTCCTCTGGGATGTCTGGACCTCCCTGGACCCAGTGCACAGGCAGAAAAGTAACCCCCTCCAGCACCATACTGCAGTGTGCATGTACTTCTCTCTCACTGTATGTGATCTATAACCATGCATTTAAGTTGACTTGGGTCATAGTTATGTATGTCTTTGAAATGCTTTAAAAGAGGTGTCAGTGGTAAAATCTTATCCATCATTTTCGGGATATTTTTTATATTTCGTAGATGTTCTAATATTCTGTTTTTTAATGTGTGCTTGGTCTTCCCAATATACTGTAGACCACAGTTACACTCTATTACATATACTGTACCACATATGTCATAAGACAATTAATGAAGCATTTCAAAGGATATTTAACATGTGTAACTGTGGATATCCCGTGTTTATCTGTTCTCATGTCTTTTCACATTTTACATCTGCCACACTTATAATTTCCTACTATTCCCAATTGGGTTCTGATACTCATGGGTTCTTCTTTTTATGCCTTTAATTGGCATGGAGCAAGTATGCTCTTCAGATTTGGAGCCCTTTTGAAAATAACACCAGGTCTGGGCTCCAGAAGTGGGTCCAGTATCGGATCTAAGCCCAAGATTTTCCAATGTTTATTCAAGGTCTTTTTAATAGCACTATGTACCCTGTTGAATCGTATAATAAACATAGGTGTTCCACCAAATGTTTTTTCTTACTTTTAATATCTGTTGTTGATTGAACAGTTACTGTTCTACTCCTTTTTTGATTATATTCCAAAGGAAGAACGTTTTACCGTTTCAACTTTTTCTAATAAAGTCCCATAAAGTAAGTTATCTCATCAACTTACATACAACAGGTTTATAAAGTCTAAACAGGGATACCTGACGCTCTATAAACACACAGTTCATGAGATGTAATGTCCATAAGATGCAAAAAGTCCCTTGTGCAAACCTCCCCTGGATTGTCCAAGTGTTGAGGAATGGAGATATGATGCTGGAGAATCCTCCTAAAAGAGATAAAACAAGCACACCATTGCGCGGTATCTCAGGACTATAACACACTTATGCAGACAATGATAATGCCTACTTACAAAAAATCTCTTAAAACAGTGCAGTGGAGAGAATCTGTGCTTTAACCTCTTCTTAGCTATGGACACGAATCCCACGTGTAATCATCTCCCTCCTGCGATCCAAGTGCTGTCAGATGATTTCAACAATGCTTGCAGTTGGCCCCATGGAGATTTTGAAAGCACAAGATGGTATAGATTGCACAAACAATTTATTGAAAATGGCTAACACAGCCAATAAAATACTCACATAGCAAATGAGTGTATGAACAAAACTATAATGCCGTCCGCATCTTGCAGGTAATCCCCTTAGAGCCGAGGGTTAGGACCGGCGCTCCCACTGCCTCTCCATGGAGTATCCTAAGGTGTGCGGTCTTACTTCCCTCCGTGCTGTGTTCTGGCGCTCGTCCTGTGACGTCACTGAAAGCGTGCCTCCTACAACTCTACTCTACTCTAGTGTGCATATACACACACAACACCAATATACAAATAAATGGTTAAGGATTACATAAACATGTATAAATAAAAACATGAAATCTTAATCTCAAAATCAGCACATTGCATAATAAAATTAAACCAGCAGCACATTGCATCATAAAATTAAACCAGCAGCACTTTGAAAAATAAATTATAGCTCATTTTCCAAAAAAACAGCACCTTCATAAATATATATCAAATGTCTATCAAACAATTGCTTTTTAGTGCGTACATGATGCAATTAATCTGTGCATCATGTAACACTATGCAAAATCTATGTTCAAAATAAAATTATGAACAACAACCTACAATGCCATCCACAAAATCAAATACAAACTAAGCAAGTAAACATAAATAAATGTAACATCAATTAATCAATTAAAAAATCAATTACAATACACTACAAATCAATTATACAATTCGCTATTCAATTTCTAAATCAAAACCATTGAGAACAAAATTCTACTTCAAAGTAACCACCATCATACAAATCGAACTACCAAAAATAAGCCATTATTAAAAAGCAAGCCCCTGAAATAAACTATAGCAAAACCATGAACAACTACATGTAAATAAATATCAATTACATTACACACACCAATTCCTAACCAAACCTGCAAAATACATGTTAAAAACATCAAAAGAACATAAATAAACATTTGCAATACAATCATTTATTATCCCTGTATGTTTACAAAATATAGCAAAACATTACATACAGGGGCAATAAATGAGCATAAAAAACAATGACATTACATCCAAAAATACAATACAATACAAACATTCAGTGTCCCTGTATGTATGTATATCCATAGGAACATAAATAAATGCAGGGGCATTAAATGGACATTAAAAAAAACACATTAAAAAAAAATTTGAAAAAACCTGTAAAAGTTTAAAAAATACACTTTTCTTTTGTTTACTTACAATTAGATGGCCCAGTCACCGAAATCCCGGAGAACCGGAAGCTCTCGAACCAATCCACAGGTAACCAAAAAATAAAAAACCCTTACAATCTACAACTGTGTCTTCTTTCTTCTATTTGTAATCCTTTTCGTCAGTCTTGGGATCTTCATTCTCTTCTCCGGGGTCTTCTTCCACCTTCTTCCACCACGCCCTGGTCCTTTTCTTCCTCGAGGAGGTCCTTCCTCCTCGGCGACTGGCTTTAAAATGAGACGACATAGGCTTTTATAGGCCTATGATGTCACATTTTCGTCAAATGGTTCACACGGCCCTGATTGGGCCGTGTAAACCATGTGATTTAGTAAAATCTTTTTTAAAATGATGACGTTAGTTAAAGGGAATGAAGCCAGCCAATCAGAATGGCTGAGCATCCTTTGCCTTTTAAGATGATGTCATCAAAACAAAGATGGCCGGCGACAATGGTACGGTAGCCAATCAGAGCGTGGGAACAAAATCCCAACTCTGATTGGCTGAAGTACCATGTGACAGGCTTTGGATGACGCAACATCCGTTCTCCCCAAAGCCTCTATCACATGGTCTACTAGAGCCAATCAGAGTTGGGATTTCGTTCCCACTTGGATTGGCTACTGTACCGTGTGTCACCGGCCATCTTTGTTTTGATGACGTCATCTTAAAGGCAAATGAAGCTCAGCCATTCTGATTGGCTGGCATAATTTCCTTTATTGACGTCATCAATTTTTTTTTTTACTAAATCACATGGTTTTCATGGCCCAATGAGGGCCGTGGGAACCATATGATGAAAATGTGACGTCATAGGCCTATAAAAGACTATGTCGTCTCATTTTGAAGCCAGACGCCGAGGAGGGAAGACCTCCCCTCCTAAGAAGAGAAGCAGGGCGTGGCGTAAGAAGATGGAAGAAGACGGAAGAAGACCCCGAAGACCCCAAGACTGGCAAAAAGGATTACAAATAGAAGAAAGAAGACACAGTTGTGGATTGTAATGGTTTTTTATTTTATGGTTACCTGGTTTTATGGTTACGAGAGCTTCCGGTTCCCCTGGATTGCGATGAGTGGGCCATCTTATGTTAAGTAAACAAAAGAAAGGTATATTTTTGTTATTTTTACAGTTTATTTTTTATTTTTTTACATGTGTATTTTTTTTATGTCCATTTAATGCCCCTGAATTTATGTATGTCCCTATGGATATACAGTAGAGTCAACTCTTATTCGAACAAAAACCAATGGCAATTCCCCAAAAAACCCAGGAAACACCCAGGTACATTCTGAATACATGCCTTAAACTTTCCTTAAACTAGCCCCAGCATTTCTGCATTGATTAATGGCCTATCAGATTAACAGCGGGGGTCCCTGGCAGTCCCATTCAAACTGAATCGGAATGCCAGGGATCCCTGCTGTGTTAATCCTATGGGTCGTTAGTCAATGCAGAAATGCCTTAAACGTGCCTCAAACTAGCCCAGAACATACCCAGCACATACCCAGCACATACCCAGAATGTAACCCGGCTAGTTTATGGCAAATGTTAGAATAGAATAAACGTTGCCTCTACTGTACATACATACATACAGTGACACTGAATGGGTGTATTGTATTGTATTTTTTGATGTAATGTCATTGTTTTTTATGCTCATTTATTGCCCCTGTATGTAATGTTTAGCTATATTTGGTAAACATACAGGGATAATAAAATGATTTTATTGCAAATGTTTATTTATGTTCTTTTCATGTTTTTAACATGTATTTTTCAGCTTGGGTTAGGAATTGGTGTGTGTAATGTAATTGATATTTATTTACATGTAATTTTTCATGGTTTTGCAATAGTTTATTTCAGGGGCTTGCTTTTTAATAATGGCTTATTTTTGGTAGATAGATTTGTGTGACGTGACACGTAGCGTCTTGGACGCTATAAAGATGGCGGCGACACTGGCATCCGATGCCCCATCTGTAACTCGGGAAGCAGGGGGTCCCTGAGCTAGAAATCAATGCGGTTCCGCTCAGGGGACCCCCTGCTCCCGCACACTATTATTAAAATTTACATTAATGCAGCTTTATTACCATAGCGGATAGCCGCTACGGTAATGAATTATTGGTTATTGTTGTGTGTGTTTTGACAGTAGTGTAGATGTGTAGGGGGTCTCCAGAGCTGAACCGCATTGGTTTCAGCCTCGGGGACCCCTTACTTCAGGAGATTCAGGCCCCGTTATGGGGTGCCGGTACCCCTGCAGAAACTGAAATGTCCCGGTCACGTGACGCGGAGACGCTTTAAAAGTGCAGGGGATACCGGCACCCCATAACGGGGCCTGTATCTCCTGAAGTAGGGGGTCCCCAGACCTGAAACCAATGCGGTTCAGCTCCGGAGACCCCCTGCTCATGTACACTATTATTAAAATGTATATTGTTAATGCACGATCGCCTGTAACAGCCGTACATGGAGATGCAGAATCTCCATGCAAATGTTACAGGCGGCTTTTTTTTCCTATCAGCTATCGTACATGAACTTTAAGCACGATAGCATGGGGGAGAAAAACAACACACACAATATGGCAAATTTGAGCATGTACGATACAAAATGGACTGATCTCCTTATTGAATCACGCCTCTGGCTTCACCTTTCAGCAGCCTTGTTATTTTTTTCAGGCCAGTGCACTAGCTCGGAGTTTAGTGCATAGCCCACATAGTACTGCCAAATTCAAGAACATGAAAGATACAATGAATGGACTATTACAGCTTCTGGGGACTGTGGGCTAGAGCAATCATTAGTAATCATTGACTAAAACTGATGCTAGCGTTACATTTGAAAGAAATACAGTTTATTGCAAGAAAAAAGTGATAGCACTCAAAGAGAGTAATAACAGATCACAATGCAGGGTGCAACCGGAAAATAGGGGACCCTAATCCCCCTAAATACATAAATAAACACAAACAAAAATGTCCCAGCACTCACTGTCTAAATAGAAAAAATAGTAATCAACTAGAGGATAATGTTCAAAATGAAAATGAATTTAATATGAACACAAGAGAAAAATAACTTGGAGTGATGTTCCACAATGGAAGCAATGTCTCTGGGATGGGGAGTGTGGGTAAAGAACACAGGGAAAGGAAGTAACAACACACAATGAGGGAAAAAACACAATAAGGGGAGGAGGGTATGTTAGGTGGGCAACATTTCTAGGTAGGAAACTCTTCTTCGGGCCATTTCCCTCTGGTCCAAAGGGACCAAGAGGTACTTCCCTAATTCCTCTTTCCCCAACACAAAGTCCAGCCCTGTCCTACAATACAATACTGTGCAAAACAGCAAACAACAACAAAAATCAAAGCCGAAGCTAATTGTAGTCCCTGAGCAGCAGGAGTTCCAAAAGGAAAGCAATAAAGAGCAAAGCAAAAGGCAAACCGTCCTTATCAGCAACAAGTCTCTTCTGTTCTACTGCTGTAAAAAGCGCTGCTGAGGACTGCATCTGCTGCCGAGGTTTTTAAGCATTCTGAGTGCCTCCGTACTGTGAGCAGCTGAGAGAGTGTCCAGTGATGTCATGTCCAATCAGAGCATCCCTCTCCGATGTGCGTGCATGTGTCTGTAGACGTGGCACTGTTCCAAGACAACTTTGTCTATGCGCATGGGTCCTGGTCTGCCCTGTTCCTTCAACAGTAGCTGATCACGGAGATCCTCTTGGCGCATGCACCCTGCTGTGTAATGCTTTTCCTGAGTGGCTGATTGTAGAGACTGTCCGGTGCAGCAGCATGAAGTCTCATAGTAGCGCCTCCCATTGCCATGGTTACGCCCCGGTGTAGAGATGTAAAGCCAGCCCAGGAAGACTCTTCATAAGCAGCATCTCCACAGGGGTACACAGAAGATATAGAAAGTGAGAACAATGATAACATCATTAGTTTATGAAGAGTATTCTATACAATAAAGCTTGACAACCATCCCATCAGTGAAACATAAAGGATAAAATAAAATGATATAAAATAAGTTAAACGCAGACCACATTAAAAACCAAAATAAGACCCAAATAAAACCGGATTAAATAAAAGACCTACTCAGAGTGGACCCAAGGAATTGGGGTGGGGGAAGACGACCATATCCGAAGGATGGATCACTGTCACAAAGCCACCACTGATGACCACAGTCTAGGCCAGCCACACGTTTCAAGGTCACAGAGCGACCCATGCCGCAGATGAACCATTGTACCAGGTCTGGTGAGGAGGTACCTAGCAGCCATGTATATGTTAAGAGTAGAAACACCAAAACTCTGCCAGTTGAGATACCAGGTCATCGATAGTGTGGGGAGGAAACAACGCGGGGGAGACCAACAGAGTGCACTACTGCAAAAAGAGACACAGTGGATCAGACATCTTGGCACGGTAAGCCCAAGAGGCATTAATAAGGAAATGGACCTTAGTTGTTATTTTTGAATATAACTTGTTAGATAATGTCTCTGCAGAGTGTTGGTGTTTCTCCTCCTAATATATACATGGCTGCTAGGTACCTCCTCGCCAGACCTTAGTTCATGAAGGAAACAAATACAGTGACAGTGACACAGTATTGAATAATTAAGATAACAACAGTCTTTTTAGCATCTCTTTGCATTGTTGTTCCTGCATGCATGCACATCAATTAGATTACATACAGTATACATAGAGCTTGCATGCACAGCATTGTGTTCCAACAATGCAACTCAGTGTTTAATTAATTCATCTCGATTATCTTACAGGTGAAACTGTACAAAGACAGTCAGGGTATGTTAGTGGAAGAAGATTATATTGTTTTTTTCAAAGTCTTTGTTTTTCTGTTATTGTATAAAGAAATAAATATTTTCATAAATTATACACCGATGTATAGTACAATACGTTTCTCTAATTAACATGAATAAATAAGTCATCATTTAAAAAGACTGACTGCGTTGTATTTGAAGTTTCAGAGCATTGAAAGAGTGTATGCAAATAAGGAGTGCGTTACATTACACAGAAAAGTAGAAAAGATGCATAATTGTTGCGATAGCATAATTTTATCTTTATGACGCACTGGCATCACCTATCATTCATGCAAAGTACTAAGGTAGCTACACAGAACTATTTGGCAGCCGCATGTCAGCTGCAGTAATGCGGCCACGAGCAATGATGTGCTGGTGAATTGCACTTGGTTTCGAGCAGTCACAGGAACAGAAAATCTTGCTACATTTGTACTGTATATTTATTAAGATGTATGAATAGATTTTAATAAAGGATTGAGATTCCTTTATTAAAGGTCCCACAAAACTGGAATAAAAGAAAATCTACAGCAGTAAAAGGGTAAAGATTTTATGCTGTCGAACTTTAAGAAAACAATCAATTTTACAAGTTAAATTAAGTTTAATTTTATTGATACTTTTTACCACATACATAGTAAATAAGGACTTTGAAGAATTAACAAAAGAGGTTGACAAAATTAAACAAA
The DNA here is from genome assembly GCA_036426205.1 of Ascaphus truei. NCBI lineage: Eukaryota > Metazoa > Chordata > Amphibia > Anura > Ascaphidae > Ascaphus > Ascaphus truei. The sequence continues at coordinate 26,735 of WSYH01002389.1, forward strand.
ATTAGAATAAAAAAGAACAACTTTTCTTAAATAATCAAATAACAAATAACAATATAATTATAAAATCTGCAGATAAACATTGAGAAAGCGTCTGAGAGAACTGAGAATGACTAACAAAGATATTGTACAAAACTTCTATAGCTCATCTAGAGATTAGAAAAATGGGGTGGGAATTCTGCTGAGCAAAAATGTTATGTTAGAAGATATCACCACCAAGAAAGACATAAAAGATAGATATATTATGATCAGTGCTTGACAAATCACCCAAAATTCCACTCGCCGAACCAAAAAATCTACTCGCCACCTAGCCCCACCCCAAGACACGCCCCCAGCCCCACCCTTTAAAAAATAAATTTTATAAATCCCTTGTACGAACTAATAACATTCGTTTTTGACATAAGTTTATTTATTGTATTACATGTACAGTATACTTTACTACAATTAGTCCTTGTTACATTGGTGTGTGTGTGTGTGGTGTGTGTGGGTGGTATGTGTGGTGGTTGTGTGTGTGTGTGGGTGTGTGTGGTGTGTGTGTGTGTGTGTGTGTGTGGTGTGTGGTGTGGGTGTGTGTGTATCAGGTGACCCACTAATCTAGAAAAAAAAAGCCAGATATGAATGACTAGTTCCTGAACCCCTTAACCAGTGTCAGGATGCCCCCACTTCACAATTTTCTAAGCAGTAATCCCACCTGGGATCTACCTGATCCGCAGTCTCTCAATGTCCAGGTACCCTCATTCCTGCAATGTTGTATATTGGAGGGGAGGTGTTCCCTACCTTCTTCTGGGTTAGGGGGGATTCCGATGTCTCCCGTGTGAAGCTAGAGAGTCAGATCGGAGAAATCAGCATAGGTTATTGCGATGTAGGTATAGATCAGTTAAGAGAGAGTGTGAGACAGAGAGAGAGGGTGATACAGAGAGATGTGAGACAGAGTGTGGGTGACACACACAGAGAGAAAGAGGGTGGGTGACAACACACTCACACACAGAGGGTGGGGTGGCACAGAAAAAGAAGAGAGAAGAGAGAAGAGAGAGAGAGAGAGAGAGAGAGAGAGAGAGAGAGAGACGAGATAGAGAGAGAGGAGGAGAGAGAGAAGAGAGAGAGAGGAGGGTGGGTGACTGACTGGGTAGGTGACTGACTAGGTGGTGGTAGGTGACTGACTGGGTGGGTAGGTGACTGACTTACTGGGTGGGTAGGTGACTGACTGGGTGGTAGGGGGTGACTGACTGTGGGTGACTGACTGGGTGGGGGTGATGGGACTGGGTGGTGACTGGGTGGTGGGTGACTGGGTGACGTGGGGTGACTGGGTGTGGGTGGGTGGGTGGTGATGGGGGTGATTGAACTGAGTGGGTGGGTGATGACTGGGTGAGACTGACTGGGTGATGATTGACCTTGACTGACTGGGTGGGTGACTCGCTTGTGTGACTGACTTGACTGACTGGGTGGGTGACTGACTGGGGGGGTGTGTGACTGACTGGCTGGGTGACTGACTGAGGGTGGGTGAACTGACTTACTGGGTGGGTTGGTGGGTGACTGACTGGGTGGGTGACTGACTGGGTGGGTGACTGTCTGACTGGGTGGACTGATGACTGACTGACGTACTGACGTGGTGACTGACTGGGTGACTCGACTGACTGACTGACTGGGGGTGGGTGGGTGGGTTGGGTGGGTGATGTGACTGTGTGGGGGTGACTGACTGACTGTGTTGGTGGGTGACTGACGAATGGGTGGGTGGTAACTGACTGACTGAGTGGGTAGGTGACTGGACTGGGTGGGTGGCTGACTGGTTGGGTGGCTGACTGGATGGGTGGTTGACTGGGATGGGTGGGTGGCTGACTGGATGGGTGGGTGGCTGGGTGGCTGACTGGGTAGGTGGGTGGGGGTGGCTTATGGGTGGGGGGTGACGCCTGACTGGGTGACTGACTGGGTGACTGACTGACTGACTGGGGGGGGTGGGTTTGGGTGGGTGACTGACTGTGTGGGTGGGTGGTGGGAGACTGACTGGGGGGTGACTGACTGACTGATTGGGTTGACTGATAGGAGGGTTAGGTGCGTAGGAACCAAAGGGGGGGGCCGGCGAGAGGAATGGGGACAGGGTCGGCGGGGGAAAGGAATTTCTAACAAAGCGTTCGGAGCCTGCCTCACTCCATCCTCATCAAAACCCCCTCTACCCTCCCCACCCATCTCTCTCCCCACCGGCCTCCAGCTCCCTAAGGCCTTTCCAACCATCCTTCCCCCCCCTCCTCTTCCACATACCTCGCGCCCCAATCACCTGTCTAGCGAGACTTTCAGAAGTGACGCCCGCATAAAGTCGCTTGCGTCCCTTATATTCGGGAGGCATATAGACATACCCCCCCAATCCCCCATAAGATACATCGGAACTCAGCTTCAAGTCCGTTAGACCGCGTGGGAGCCATCCCAACGCCCAGCGCACCTCAGCAAGCGCGCCCTGGCGCACCATCTAGCAAGCCCAAAACACCTATAATTTCAGCGCTTCGAGACGCCCCCTAGGGCTCTCGAAACTCGCTGCGACCCTTCCCCAATGCCACCACCTCCAGCCGCTCCCCTACTTCATTCCTAATCCCCACTCCAGGGACGCCGCCAGGCGCATCTGACAACTCACCCCCCTCATTATCCGACCACATCATATAATCCCTTCCTTTACCCTCCCCTTCCTGGAAACCGCGCAAGCCATACGCTTGCCCCGAGGTCACCCCCACGTGCGATGCGGCGCAACCATACTGGTGTCGCCCTCCCCTCACGTATAGCCCCTTCGTCTCGCGCCGAGTTGCTGTGCGACCATTTCCTCTGTCTTCCCTCTTCTTTCCCCCTACTATCGGGGCCCGCCCGCGTGAGTCGGGTCGCTGTTGTGCGGCGGAGTGGAATGGGTGGATGATTTGATGAAAGGGTGGGTGGCTGGGATGGGGTGGGGGAGGTGTGGGGTGACTGGGGTGAGTTGGGTGGGGTTGGTGGGTGGCTGAATGGCTGACGGGGTGGCTTACCTGGGCGGCTGACAGGGTGGCTGCTGGTGGGTACTTGTGGTGTCACAAAAAAAAAAAGGGAAAAAGAGAAAAAAAAAACAAGAAAAAAAAAAACAAAAAAAAAAAAGAGAAAAAAAAAACTACAAACAAAGACAAAAAAAAAAAAAAAAAAAAGAGAAAAAAAGCAAAAAAACAAAAAAAAAAAATAACAAACAATAAAAAAAAAAAAAAGAGACAAAAAAAAACACAATAAACAAAAAAAAAAGCGAAAACACACACGCGCCCCCACCCACCCCACCCCCCCCCCCACCACCCCCCCACCCCCCCCCCCCCCCCCCCCCCCCCCCCCCCCCCCCACCCCCCACACACACACACCACACACACACACACACACACACACACACACACACACACACACACACACACACTGTGGAGTATGAGGCACCGATCCGAGCAGGCCACCTTCCCCTGCACTCAACGCCCACCCCAGGCCAGCCCAGCAACCGGGGATGGAGGAAGAACTGTACCTGTGCATGTGAAAAAGCGCCAAGACTCTGCCCTCCACCCTCCGCACCCATGACCACCTGTCCCTCCATTCCCCCGTGTGCGCCACTACCTCCAGCCCCTCCCCCCATGCACGACAGTACCTCCAGCCCCCTCCCCCTGTGCACAAAAGTACCTCCAGCCTCCCCACCCCGTGTGTGCCAGTACCTCCAGCCTCCCAACCTTGTGCGCGACAGTACCTCCAGCCCCCTCCAACCCATGCACGACAATACCTCATCAGCTTTCCCCTCAGAAACGGGAGAGGGCAAGCATGGAAACGGGAGAGGGCAAGCATGGGAGCGCGCGCCGCCAGCTAGCCACGACCGTGCACCACAACCGCCCCACTCCCGCAACTCGGGAGCGCAGGAGGCAAGGGGGCAAGGGAGCACCCCCTCCCTCCCGAGGAAAGGATCACCCCCACAACACTCCCCACCCGGCGAACACAGGGAAACACAGGGAGCACACAGGGACACACACGATACAAGGGGGGAGGAATGAGAGGACATCAGTACTTACCTCTGGGCAGAGATGGAAGGGCGGGCTTGACTACTCAGCTCACATAGAGCATGACAGCGCGCCAACACGTGTCTGCCCAATCAGGAAGGGGGATTTTTTTTCCAGGCGCGAGCAGGGGATTTGAAAAAAAAATCTGCGTGCGCTGCTTGGCAGGTCGCCAGCTGTCAATATCCGTTGGCCAGTGGCGACCAGGCGACCGGATTTGTCGACCACTGATTATGATTAAAGGGAAGCTAAAGGGGAAAAAAGCCACTTTAGTAAACATATATGCCCCTAATGTTGGGCAAGCGGACTTCTTAGAGAAGGTACTATCAATAATTAATGTATTTAGAGAAGGGGATCTGTATTTGGGTGGTGACTTTAACGTGGTACTAAACCCGGTATTAGATATCTCCAAAGGGCACACAAAAATAAGTAAAAAACAGAATAAACATAAATAAAATATTGGATCATCAGGCATTGGTTGATGCCTGGAGAGTGTTAAATCCATCAGGGAAAGACTATACATACTATTCACACCCACATTATAGCTATTCTAGGATAGACTATATTTTTATCGACCAAACTAATTAATATTCGGAAACAGGACAGAGTAGTATCACAGGATCCAAGTGTTATTAAAGAAGAGTTTAGATTATTTTATGATAAATTATATACTATAGAATCCATACAAAATAGGAAAAAGGAACATTTAGAGGAGGATATACAGTAGAAACATTTATGAAGGAAATTCAAACTAAAACAATTACACCCGAGGCGAGAGCTAAACTTGATGCGGTTATAACATGAGAGGAAATTGAAAAAGTGATAAAAGATCTGCCTAATGGGAAAAGTCCAGATCTTGATGGACTACCACATACATACTATAAAACCTTTGTTAACTCTCTTATAGTATGTATCCAGGGAATGTTCAACACTTTGAGAGAGTCAGGGAATTTGTCCCAGTATACAGATGCAGCGGCCGTTATTCAAACTCGTCACGCGTTGTGTACCTCGGAATACCCATTTCAGGGCTTGAGATTTATTCCAACCATACGGTCTTAAAGCTGCAGTTCAGTCAATATCCTGCATGTGTGTTTTTTTTTTATAAATCAGTTCTGTAGTAAGAAAAAATACTTTTAGCATTTTCTGTTTTAAAAAACATATTTGAAAGACCAATTTTCTTGTATTCTATTTTAACAGCCATTTGCTAAGGCACTGCCCCTTCATGTCCTGTCACAAGCTCTGGCACACCCCTTTGTCAGCCCTGCCCTCCCTCTAGCACATGTCAGTGCAGGAGTGCTCATGAATATTCATGAGCTTCCACTGACTGACAGAAGCAAATAAAAACATATGCCAGCTCTAATTATGTCACCAAATTTCGCCTATCAATACATGGAGAACGAATTGACTGGCAGCTATACAGTTCTTTAGGTAATTAGAGATTGCACACATAAAACTATTGAAGTAAAAAAATTAATTAAAAAAAAAAGACTGAACTACAGCTTTAAGACGCAAGTGCAGGCGAGTGCAGAAAATTGAATTTTAGTGTTCTGGTTTTAAACACCTGAAATTGATATAGTAGCACAGTAGCAAAGTACTGTACACATTACAATTCATTCATTTCATTGCACACAAAGAAACAGAATCCATGAAATTCAAACAAAGCAACCACGATAAACACAGGTGCCTAGGGCAATTGGCCGCGTTAATGCCGCGTGGAATATAGCAGAGCACACAAAAACGGCTCTGTGATTTGTTTGAATAACGGCCGCTGCATCTGTATGTCAAAAGCGCATATAACGGTTGTTCCCAAACCAGGCAACGATAAATTAAATTGTACAAGCTATAGTCCAATATCGCTTATAAATGTGGATGTCAAAATTCTCGCAAAAATATTAGCGAATAGACTTAATGAATATTTGACGAAACTGGTAAAGGTGGATCAAACTGGATTTATTCCAAAATGGGAAGCCAAGGACAACACCAGGAAAATTATAAATATATTGAATCAAATTAATAAAACACAGATTCCAGCTATGATATTTTACAAACGTTTTATAGATGATCTCATTTTTGTTTGGAGAGTGAGAGCAAAGTCACTTTTATTATGTATTAACCACCTTTATGATAATGATTTAAACTTACACTTCACATATAATTATGATTTTCATTATATTCAATATCTGGATTTATTATTATTTATTGATCAGCATAAATCTATTTTTGTACACTCCACTGTGGAAGGTCTCTCTTTGTGACCGAAGTGTTTGGATTTGTGGGCCATTGTTCAACAATACCCTGATTTGAATCACCAGATTTGAGTGCTGCCTCTTCTTTACCTCCAGGTAATATCTTTATATATATATATACCCCTAGACAGCGTGATATATATATATATATATATATATATATACAGGTAAACCCCGTTATAGCGCGACCCGTTATAACGCGAATCGGTTATAACGCGGTTATCATGTGGCTCCCGTTTAAAAAAAACAAAACATTTTTTAAATGTAATTTTTTTTTTTACAATTTTTACACACTGCACACTGCACACACTGCACACACTGCACACACTGCACACACTGCACACACTGCACACACTCTCACTGAACACACACTCACTGCACACACACTCACTGCACACACACTCACTGCACACACACTCACTGCACACACTCACTGCACACACACTCACTGCACACACTCACTGCACACACACTCACTGCACACACACTCACTGTACACACACTCACTGCACACACTCTCACTGCACACACACTCACTGCACACACTCACTGTACACACACTCACTGCACACACACTCACTGCACACACACTCACTGCACACACTCTCACTGCACACACTCTCACTGCACAACTGCACACACTCACAGGACACTACATACTCACAGGACACTGCACACACTGACTGCACACTGCACACACTGACTGCACACACACTGCACACACACAGGAAACTGCACACTGCACACACTCACAGGACACTGCACACACTCACAGGACACTGCACACTGCACACACTCACAGGACACTGCACACTGCACACACTCACAGGACACTGCACACACTCACAGGACACTGCACACTGCACACACACTCACAGGACACTGCACACTGCACACACACTCACAGGACACTGCACACTGCACACACATTCACAAGGACACTGCACACTGCACACACACTCACAGGACACTGCACAGCACACACACTCACAGGGCACTGCACAGCACACACACTCATAGGACACTGCACAGCACACACACTCACAGGACACTGCACAGCACACACACTCACAGGACACTGCACAGCACACACACTCACAGGACACTGCACAGGACACACACTCACAGGACATTGCACAGCACACATACACACAAACTCTCCCTCTCCCCCTAACCCCCCCCCACCCCACACAGGATAGAATGTCTGTGGTGTAGAGCAGGAGAAGCTATCAGGAACACAGACACACAGACACACAGACACACAGACACACAGACACACAGACACACAGACACACAGCTCTCTTCCTAGACAGACAAAAACCAAGAAAAAAACAGGCGCTTACCTTGAGTCTCAGAAAATATTGCTTACAATGAAACAGTACAGCCAATAGAATTTGGTCTCTTTTAGGTACTTAGAGACAACCCTTAGATCCCGTCTGCATCAAGCCCAGAGTAGGGTATAGAAACATGAAAAAACAGGAAAATGGGGGAGCATGGGATTAGGAAAATACACAATACAAATGCAAACGGTATAGAGCTGACAACGTTCTGATATAGTGGTTAGGGGGCCAAGTTTAGAGCATAATGCTACTTACACGGCCTTGTGTAAGCAAAAATAAAAATATGTATCTTTTAAGGATGAGTCCTGACTCCTCCAAATGCAGATATATAAAAATCAATAGGGTATATGCAATATGTTATTACATATGTACTCACACGGCCCAGTGTGAGTAATGGTGGAGGTTAGGTGTCTTTGGGGTTTACTCAACCCGTCCAAATTATCAGACCGGACGTGGGGGATTGCCCTCAAGCAGTACTTCAACAGGAACTCCCTCCCCAGTTGCTTGAAGTCAGAGAGTGTCTCTCCCCGGTTCCGCAGTGAAAGGGGGACAAGTGAGGCACGATCTCAGTATAGGTTTAAAAAATGGCATTTATTGATAAAATACAAAGAAAGAGAACTCACATACACAATAATGGACTCCTGGCCTTCCCACGTAGCCCAGTCACGAGCCCCAACAGCAGGTAGTTCCATCCCTGCGTCCGGGGTGCAGAGTGATGGCACTTCTCTGCTCTGCTGTAATTGCGGCTGTGGGAACTGGCTACGGAAGCCTCCGTGGGACATAAACAGCTACCAATTCGAGCAACGCGTTTCGCCGAGTAATCGGCTTCCTCAGGCTCATAGAATGACGTGGGGGGGGGGGGGTCGAGTCAGTTTATATAGACCCTCCTTCTCTCCTGATTGATAATCCGAAAGGGCTGTTTTGCACAAAAACCTTCCTTACAATTGAAAATGCTTTGCTTCAAGTCGATAAGTACCTCTATGGGCATCCTTAGTGTAAGCTGTTCCATAGGCTTCCTGTACATATGCTTAATGTTTATTACTCTGTGTAATGAACTCTAATGGTCTCTGTCAAATTATAATTACATGTTGTTGCAAAAAGAGGTGTCACAATCATTTAAAGCTCAGTTATTCCGATGGCAGTCAATGTGTAGTTTATTTAGTTCTTCCCAATAGTAATTTGGTAAACATCCTAAAATAACATTTTTTATACAATTGCCTATAAAATCATCTAGAATAATTAGAAAGGGCTGTTTAGCACAAACCCTTCCTTGCGGCGGATAATGAATTGCATGTATCCATAAGTTCATATACAGGCATCTATAGTCTAAGATGTTCCTTAGACTTCCTATATACACACTTAATGTTTATTACTTGGTATAATGTACTCTAATAGTTCCTATAATTATTTTAAAACTCGGTCCTCGCAATAATAATCAATATAAAGTTTATTGATTCCTTATTAATTAAAATTTTTCTAAACATCCTAAAATGACATCCTTATACAATTGCCTATAAAATCATCTATATTATTCCTACCTTAACAATTGTAAACTGTATGGTCTAATTCAAAACCTATTGTCACACATTCTGATATTGTATACATATAAATAAATATAAATATTTTAAGATCACTTTTTAAAAACTTTCCCAAAAAACCTTTCCTCTAAATTATTTAAAAAATGTTTTATTAAAAATTTCCTAGGCATTCTGTTATACCCAAAAAGGCAATAAAAACATTTTATGTCTGAAAAAAAGAGGAGGAACAAGGGAACAAATAAGTATAGTGTATAAAACTTAATTCCTCAATGGTAAAATGAGACCTGTAGTGTGATCAATGTGCAAACAGTCAAAAACACGGTCAGGGCGTATATATTTACAATGCTGTGTCCAAGTGTGCTCATATGAATGCTGAAATGTCTAAATCGACATTCAGGAAAGTTGGGGATAAAGTCTTTAGGCGGTAAATCCAGAACGTCTCCCTTTGCCGGAGACGTCTCAGTCTGTCGCCCCCCCCTCCAGTTTCAGTGACAAACTCTAGTCCTCTATAGCGTAATCTTGATGGGTCCCCCCCATGGTTTTGGATAAAATGTAGAGGTACACTATGGGTGGTCAGCCCTCTCCTTATATTCCCTACGTGCTCCAGTATGCGGACCCTCAGACTTCTTGAGGTCCGGCCAACATACTGGAGTCCGCATGGGCACTCGAGCAGATATACTACAAATGATGTTCTACAATTTATAAGTTGTTTCGTTTTAAAAATTTCCTTGGTTACGTTTGACCAAAAATGTAGTTTATCTGTCAGAGCGTGTTTACATGCTTTACATTCAGAGCATTTGAAAAAACCTACTGGTTTTGGTAGCCAATTCCTATTCTCATTTTTTGTTTCCTTTCTGTAAACACTGGGCACTAACTTATTCTTGATATTCTCAGCTTTTTTAAAAACAACGCGTGGTGCCTCTGGAAGATGGTCTCTCAATAACGTGTCCTTCCGCAAAACATGCCAGTGTTTTTTTTAAATATTGCTAATCTTGTGGGCTTCAGTATTGTATTTAGTTATAAAAGGCACCACATAACTCGCATTGTCTTGTTTTTCTTTAGGAGTCATTACTTGTTCCTTGCTTAGCTGTAGTGCTTTGGAATGGGCTCGTTCGATCACGTCTGATTTATAGTGCCTTTCCTCAAACCTCGTTTTTAAGATATCTGCTGGTTCTTTGAAAACATCCAGCTCTGTGCAATTACGCCTGATTCGTCTAAATTGTCCATATGGTATGTTGTTTAACCATCTATGGTGGTGGCAACTATTATTTAGCAGAAAGTTATTAGCATTAACTTCCTTGAAATAGGTCTTTGTTTTTATGGTGTTGTTTTCAACATAAATAGTTAGATCAAGGAAGTTGATGCTCTCAGTGCTCATCTCTGATGTGAAGCTTAAATTCACACTGTTTTCATTAATATAGTTCAGGAAGAGTTCTAGGTCCTCTTTGTTCCCTTCCCAGATGATGAGCACATCATTGATGTACCTCCTCCATAGGACCAGGTTTGCTCCATATGGGTTGCCAGACCAAATATTGGTCTCTCCCCAGTGAGCCATAAAGGTGTTCGCATAGCTTGGAGCAAACCTGGTCCCCATAGCTGTCCCACATTTATGCAGGAACATAGACCCGTCGAACCAAAACAGATTGTGTGTCAAGATGAACCCAATTCCATCTAGCAGGAAACGCTTTTGTTCCTGTGGGATCGAAAGATCATTCTCTAGGGCAAAGGCTACTGCTGCACAACCGTCCTCATGTTTTATTGACGTATATAATTACGTGACATCACAGGTTGCCATTATATAGTTCTCCTGTCACTGTACTGTTGAAAGAACGTTTAAAACCTGCAGTGTATCCTTCAGGTACGATTTGGCACTAATGGCATATTTTTGTAGATATATGTCCACGTACTCTGAAAAGTTTTGAGTTAGAGACCCAATACCCGAGATAATGGGCCTCCCCGGTGGCTTTAAGCGATTCTTGTGGATCTTGGGCAGAAAATAGAACAGCTAGTGTCCTATTACCTCCTAGAGTCTCAACGGATTCTCGGTGATGTAACGACATATGAGAAACTTAAAAAGGACCCCTCAAAAGCTTATCACGAGGAGTTGAGATCAATTTTGAGTGAAGCAAGAAATATAGGAATCTTGGGAGAAAAATAATTCACCTATCTGTTTAAATCAGAACCAGTTAAACCGGTGTTCCATTATTGTGTATGTGAGTTCTCTTTCTTTGTATTTTATCAATAAATGCCATTTTTTAAACCTATACTGAGATCGTGCCTCACTTGTCCCCCTTTCACTGCGGAACCGGGGAGAGACACTCTCTGACTTCAAGCAACTGGGGAGGGAGTTCCTGTTGAAGTACTGCTTGAGGGCAATCCCCCACGTCTGGTCTGATAATTTGGATGGGTTGAGTAAACCCCAAAGACACCTAACCTCCACCATTACTCACACTGGGCCATGTGAGTACATATGTAATAACATATTGCATATACCCTATTGTTTTTTATATATCTGCATTTGGAGGAGTCAGGACTCATCCTTAAAAGATACCTATTTTTATTTTTGCTTACACAAGGCCGTGTAAGTATATCATTATGCTCTAAATTTGGCCCCCTAACCATGATATCAGAACGTTGTCAGCTTTATACCGTTTGCATTTGTATTGTGTATTTTCCTAATCCCATGCTCCCCCATTTTTCTGTTTTTTCATGTTTCTATAAGGGCTCTGGATTATCCCTACTCTGGGGTTGATACAGACGGGATCTAAGGGTTGTCTCTAAGTACCTAAAAGAGACCAAATTGTATACATATAAATAAATATAAATATTTTAAGATCACTTTTTAAAACTTTCCCAAAAAACCTTTCCTCTAAATTATTTAAAAAATGTTTTATTAAAAATTTCCTAGGCATTCTGTTATACCCAAAAATGCAATAAAAACATTTTATGTCTGAAAAAAAAGGGAGGAACAAGGGAACAAATAAGTATAGTGTATAAAACTTAATTCCTCAATGGTAAAATGAGACCTGTAGTGTGATCAATGTGCAAACAGTCAAAAACACGATCAGGGTGTATATATTTACAATGCTGTGTCCAAGTGTGCTCATATGAATGCTGCAATGTCTAAATCGACATTCAGACCAGTTGGGGATAAAGTCTTTAGGCGGTATATCCAGAACATCTCCCTTTGCCGGAGACGTCTCAGTCTGTCGCCCCCCTCCAGTTTTCAGTGACAAACTCTAGTCCTCTATAGCGTAATACTTATGGGTCCCCCCCATGGTTTTGGATCAAATGCAGAGGTACACTATGGGTGGTCAGGCCTCTCCTTATATTCCCTACGTGCTCCAGTATGCGGATCCTCAGACTTCTTGAGGTCCGGCCAACATACTGGAGTCCGCATGGGCACTCGAGCAGATATACTACAAATGATGTTCTACAATTTATAAGTTGTTTCGTTTTAAAAATTTCCTTGATTACGTTTGAACAAAAATGTAGTTTACTGCACCGACACACTTTATTCGAGCAAATACCCAGTATGTACCTG
>WSYH01002389.1:39707-88324 GCA_036426205.1 Ascaphus truei
AAACCTCAATACACCCGGGTATACCCGAATTCGTGGGACTAGCCGAGTTCGAATAAAGTGTGTCGCCAGTGTATGCGTCAGTGCGTGTTTACATGCTTTACATTCAGAGCATTTGAAAAAACCTACTGGTTTTGGTAGCCAATTCCTATTCTCATTTTTTATTTCCTTTCTGTAAACACTGGGCACTAACTTATTCTTGATATTCTCAGCTTTTTTAAAAACAACGCGTGGTGCCTCTGGAAGATGCTCTCTCAAAACCGTGTCCTTCCGCAAAACATGCCAGTGTTTTTTTCAAATATTGCTAATCTTGTGGACTTCAGTATTGTATTTAGTTATTAAAGGCACCACATAACTCGCATTGTCTTGTTTTTCTTTAGGAGTCATTACTTGTTCCTTGCTTAGCTGTAGTGCTTTGGAATGGGCTCGTTCGATCACGTCTGGTTTATAGTGCCTTTCCTCAAACCTCGTTTTTAAGATATCTTCTTGTTCTCTGAAAACATCCAGCTCTGTGCAATTACGCCTGATCTGTCTAAATTGTCCATATGGTATGTTGTTTAACCATCTATGGTGGTGGCAACTATTATTTAGCAGAAAGTTATTAGCATCAACTTCCTTGAAATAGGTCTTTGTTTTTATGGTGTTGTTTTTAACATAAATAGTTAGATCAAGGAAGTTGATGCTCTCAGTGCTCATCTCTGATGTGAAGCTTAAATTCACACTGTTGTCATTAATATAGTTCAGGAAGAGTTCTAGGTCCTCTTTGTTCCCTTCCCAGATGATGAGCACATCATCGATGTACCTCCTCCATAGGACCAGGTTGGGCCATAAAGGTGTTCGAATAGCTTGGAGCAAACCTGGTCCCCATAGCTGTCCCACATTTCTGCAGGAACATAGACCCGTCGAACCAAAACAGATTGTGTGTCAAGATGAACCCAATTCCATCTAGCAGGAAACGTTTTTGTTCCTGTGGGATCGAAGGATCATTCTCTAGGGCGAAGGCTACTGCTGCACAACCGTCCTCATGTTTTATTGACGTATATAATGACGTGACATCACAGGTTGCCATTATATAGTTCTCCTGCCACTGTACTGTTGAAAGAACGTTTAAAACCTGAAGTGTATCCTTCTGGTATGATTTGGCACTAATGGCATATTTTTGTAGATATATGTCCACGTACTATGAAAAGTTTTGAGTTAGAGACCCAATACCCGAGATAATGGGCCTCCCCGGTGGCTTTAAGCGATTCTTGTGGATCTTGGGCAGAAAATAGAACACCGGTTTAACTGGTTCTGATTTAAACAGATAGGTGAATTCTTTTTCTCCCAAGATTCCTATGTTTCTTGCTTCACTCAAAATGGATCTCAACTCCTCGTGATAAGCTTTTGAAGGGTCCTTTTTAAGTTTCTCATATGTCGTTACATCACCGAGAATCCATTGAGACTCTAGGAGGTAATAGCTAGTGTTCATTACTACAACCCCCCCCCCCCCCTTTGTCTGCAGGTTTAATTGTTATACTGCTATCTTCACCCAGGGTTTTTAATGCTTGATTTTCTTCTTTTGTCAGGTTTTCTCGATTTTTACTCCCCATTACAGCTAATTTCTCAAAGTCGGCGATAATGAGTCTATTAAAGACCTCCAAATATTCGCTCTTACAATGGCTTGGGTAAAAATTGGATTTGCATTTCAAATTTGAGTGTACAAATGTATCTTCTGTGGTCAGGTCAGTCTCTACCCTGTTCGTTGTTTGTGTAGGGTGTTCTGCACTGTGACCTTTGTGTTCTTACTGAGGAAAAAACATTTTATTGTCAATTGGCGCAGATATATCTGCGCATCTATAAAATGATCAAAGCCACTCGGGCCCCGTGAGGGTGCAAAATTTAGTCCCTTAGCCAGTACCTTCGTCTGTACTTTGTCTAGTATTTTGGAACTTATTTTAAAAACACCTTTCAATGGGCTGGTCTTTTGCTCCCTCCGTTTCCTTCTTCCATTTTTCCCTCTCTGCCTCTTTTCTTTCCCTTCCCTTCTGATGTTCCCGACACCCCCGGGTCGTCCAGGCAGGAGAACTGGTTCTTTGTCTCTACTGGTGACCGGGGTGCCTGTTCTAAAAAAGAAACACCAACCCTATTTACGTCTGTCCGCTCCCAAATGGGGGTTCTTTGCGTGGTGTAATCAATCCTTCTATCCCCATATTCCCTTCTCTCTCTCCTGTCGTCATATTTCTCCCTAGATCTTTCCTCCCTGGATCGCCTTGGGGATCTGTCCCTCCTGGGTGAACGGTCCCGTCTTGGAGAACTGTACCGTCTTTCTCTCCAATCTTCCCTCGGATGTCTATACTCTCTCGTGTGATAGTATTGGTCACCCCCTCATCTACTGGGATAATCGTGATGTCTCCTTTCCGCCACCCCTACATGATCCCTATCATGTCTCCCAAAACCACCCGACTGAAAATTGGTACTTGGGAATTTTTCTCTATATTTTTCTTTATACTGGTTTTGGGGTTTGTGCTCTTTCGGGTTAATGTTAGACCTTCTCTCATCCTCTATTCTCGTTGGGGGTGATGTATTCACGGTCTTATTTGGGCTCTTGTTAGATTTCAATGGGTTGGAGGAAACTTTCTTCTCTTTCCCTGCCGTGGAACTTCTCCTATCTCTCTTATTCTGTTCTCTTGCTGTGGATTTGTCCCACTTCCTCTGCTTCCCATCCCGGTAATCCTCCTCATCCCTTGTGAATTTTTTATTCTTATTTATGAGGATGGTCCTCTCCAGGGTGTCTAGTTCTAACGACAATTTTTTATTCAAAGTATTAAAAGAGGGACAATCCATGAGGGGCTCTAGAACGGTCTTTATTTGATTAATCTCCAGATCTAGGTTCTTCAGTGTTATGTCATGGTGTGATATAAGCAGGTTCATTAGGTCTATGCTGCATGTGTCCAATATTTTTTCCCACATGCAAGCATATTCTATTTCAGTTAATTCGAACGAGGATGGTTTATGTACTCTAAGACCTCTGGGGATCCCCGAGACCCTCAAGTATTTCTCCAGATAAGATTTAAAATACATATTTCCTTCTTCATTAGTTTGTCCAGTTTTTCAAACTCCGACTTAACTATGTCTGAAGTATTAAATTCTTCCTTTACACACAGTTTACTTTCTATATCATTGCTCCATAGTGCCCTTTTTTCGAACAAACTTTGAGCAATGGTATCTGGTTCGCAGTCTATGGGAGTATCGGGATTCTCAACTACCTCCATATCAGCCATGTTAGAACTCTAAAACCCAAAAGGTTGCAGCCACCGGTCAGGATAAAAATAGAGTAACAAAAACCAAGAAAAAACCAGGCGCTTACCTTGAGTCTCAGAAAATATTGCTTACAATGAAACAGTACAGCCAATAGAATTTGGTCTCTTTTAGGTACTTAGAGACAACCCTTAGATCCCGTCTGCATCAACCCCAGAGTAGGGATAATCCAGAGCCCTTATAGAAACATGAAAAAACAGAAAAATGGGGGAGCATGGGATTAGGAAAATACACAATACAAATGCAAAGGGTATAGAGCTGACAACGTTCTGATATAGTGGTTAGGGGGCCAAGTTTAGAGCATAATGATATACTTACACGGCCTTGTGTAAGCAAAATTAAGCTCTATACCGTTTGCATTTGTATTGTGTATTTTCCTAATCCCATCCTCCCCCATTTATCTGTTTTTTCACTCTTCCTAGACAGGGCAGGCTCCCCCGGCATCCCTGAAAAGTTTGCGAGTGAGAGCAGGAGAAGCTGCTGTGCGGGTGATCAGTGGACATGTGAGTAAAATTGCCATGGAGAGGAGGCTGCAGCCCTGAGCCTCGCACTCTCCAAACACTGCCTGCAGCTCTCTGACTGCTGGGGAGGGGGGAGGGGGGAGGAGGGAGGAGTAGCACAGTGCAGCACAGTGCGATGATGCGATCCCAGCTCTCTGCCCTCTGTAGACACGGAACCCCAGGCGCGGCGGCCATTTTTAAATTTGTTTAATTAATTAATTTATTTAATTTAATTAGCGCAACCCCGTTTGTAGCGCGGTCGGATCGGGTAGCCCCCGAGGACCGCGCTATAATGGGGTTTACCTGTATATATATATATATACACTGGCGACACACTTTATTCGAGCTCGGCTAGTCCCACGAATTCGGGTATACCCGGGTGTATTGGTTTGTGGACTGTTTTCTGCCCGAGTGCATTGGGTTATTTTCCAGGCAGGGATTGAAGCATTTTTCCCGCGTGGCGGCAATACTGCACAGTATATATTATATACTGCATTACAATTCATGAATTTATGCCATCTGGTAGACACGCGAAGCATTGCAGCTATTAAATCCTAATCATTATCATTTAACAGATCAGCCGCCCGTCAGCCAGGCATGAAACCAGGCTGGGAAGCAAACGCAACGGGGTTGTCAGAGGTGAGGAGCGGCGGCATTCCAGGTATATGCCAGGTACATACTGGGTATTTGCTCGAATAAAGTGTGTCGGTGCAGTAGCACGCTGTCTAGGGGTCACACTCGATTCCGCTCTCATATTATTTTCTCACATTCAAAACGTTTCTAAAACCTGTCTCTTTTTCCTCCGAAATATTACAAAGATATGCCCCTTCCTCTGCTGCTCGACTGCTAAAACTTTGACTCAGGCCCTCATTCTCTCCCGCCTTGATTACTGTAACCTCCTGCTTTCTGGCCTTCCTGCCTCCCACCTGTGTCCCCTAAAATCTATCCTTAAGGCTGCTGCCAGAATCACTCTGCTCTTTCCTAAATCTGTCTCAGCGTCTCCCCTGCTGAAATCCCTCTTTTGGCTTCCTATCAAATCCCGTATCACACACTCTAATTCTCCTCCTCACTTTTAAAGCTTTACACTCTACTGCTCCTCCTTACATTTCAACACTAATTTCTCGCTATACACAATCCCGGCTCTTGCGTTCTCCTCAAGGATGTCTTCTCTCTACCTCTTTTGTATCCAAAGCCCTCTCCCACCTTAAACCCTTATCATTGACTGCCCCACACCTCTGGAATGCTCTTCCTCTCAAAATCCGACTAGCACCCTCTCTATCCACCTTTAAAACCCACCTTAAAACACACCTGCTTAATGAAGCATATGAGTAGCTCGATGGTTGATAATTAACACCTCTTAAATTAACCTTGGCCCCTTGCAGAAGCACTTACAAGAATGCCCTCCTTCTGTCTCTGTAAGTTCTTCCTACCAATCAATTTTATTGTAAGCTCTTCAGAGCAGGGACTACTTTTCCTAAATGTTACTTTTAAGTCTGAAGCACTTCTTCCCTTTGTGTTATTTATATCTTATTATGTGTTATTTATATCTTATTATTTATATGATTGTAACTATTACTGCTGTGAAGCGCTATGTACATTAATGGCGCTATACAAATAAAGACATACATACATACATACATACATACATACATACATACATACATACATACATATATATATATTCACATTACAATTGGTGCGCTGATATATTCCTTGGCCACTTTTGTCAACTCTAAGGAACCTGAGAAAGTACAGGATACCTGCCTAAACAAGACTACCTGTGACCCAAAAAGGCACTAATACAAAGGCGGGGAACTGTACAAGAGACAGCCAGAAGGAGATGTAGGTTGAAGAAAATTTTATTATTGTACGAAGATTATATTATTTCCAAATGTCTTTGTCATTTTTCTCTAAGCTTTAATTTACACTAATAAAATGTAAAACTTTAAAAATACTTTTTTATCATCTGAGGGTTTTTTTCACATTAAAACAATTGGATAGGATTAAGGGGTGGGTTACATTGCATTTAGATTAAAGACCCACTGGCACACTTGCACAACCTATCGCTACTAGAGATTGCTATATCTCCAGTGCAGTTGCGGGGCTGAAATATGCATATAAATGCAGCGGGATTTACACTTGTTTTAGCATGACACCAGAAACAGTAAGTCTGGCCATATCTGCTAGAAGAGAAGATGGTTGTTGCTTTTGGATGTGGTTTGGTTTAAATGTGTGTTGCTCATGTGGTAAGCTTAGCTAGACATTTAAACAATACTCACAAAAAAATAGGTGCTATTAAACAAGTAACAATGCATTGTTTAATCTACTATACTGTATATTATCTGTTATACAGTATATAACAAAATAACACTTAGGAAATTATGACTGCTTTTATCCTGTTTTCCTATAGAAATACACATGCAGTGGCTTTGTTTAAAAGGATCCATGGAGCGTTCAAGAACCAAGAAAAGTAAAACTAAAGCTTGTGACAATCCATGACAAATTAGTCCAATAAATATGAGAATGTTGAATAAAGCTGCTTATCCAGTAGGAAAAATATTACATTCAAATAAAAATGTGCACAGCACAATTTTGAGTACAAGGGAAATTGTATAATTATATCCTCCTATCTACAGTAACACCAAATTAAAGAATTACCTGCTATAAAAATAGGTTAAAAATTTAATGAAATACATTCACATTTCTTCTGATAACCAAGTCTGTAAAGAAACCCTGACCAGCATAAATGAGGTTGCTGTTCATAAAAAAGTAGATTTATGTATTTTTTTCAACAAGAATACATTTGTAATCAAATTTATTTAACACTATCTGTTGAAACTTGTGATAAAATACAACTTAAGTTGTATTTATGTATGTCCTGATTATTACAAGTTCAAAGCAGCACAGCTATAAAGTATATACAGTAATTTATGAAGCTCTAAAAAATGTTTGCATAGGCTGATAATACAGCTATCGAGCTATGTACATATGATGAATTGTGAAACTTTTTGCTCACATCAAATCAATTCACTTACAGTAAGTGAGCGAGTCAAAATACACTAGGTAAAGAAAATGATTGAAAATACTTTAGAAATATGCTGTGGATATGCAAAGGATTCAAATGATTAAAAAAATCATATTTCCCAGATATCTCAGGTATATTCACAGCTATTTATCCATATGTTCCTCTGTTCCTCTGTATCTCAAATTAATAAAAGAGGGCACCCTAAACCACTTTTATCAATGTGTTATCGACTAAATGTCTTAGGCTAGGTCCCTTCTGCATTGCATGCTATGGCAGGCTCTGGAGGGACAAGAAAAGCCCCTCAATGGGGCCGAGCCCACTTACTGCCTTGGCCACTGTGTTGCGCGACCAGATTTTTCTGAAGAGAGTAAAATTGTCTTCAGAACTGGCAACGAACTGCTGACCATGACTCCTGGTTGTTCAGTCAATGAGGGCGAACCTGCCGGGTGACGTTATGGCCGTGCCGCCCACCACGCCCCCCCCCCAGTCTTTTCCCCTGCAGCTCTGCACAGACCGGGGATCACAGCATCACGCGCCGACAGCCTGGCAGGCGTGCGTGCAGCACCGGGCCGTAGCCTTACAGTAATCTACAGCTTTGTGCTGAGCTTCCATTGCTTCCCTCCATGTCTGTTTACTCCTTGCTTAACCTACACTTTATGTCTTTGTAAAATGATGTCTATCTGAATAAAATATAAATATTAATTTCTGATACCATATACAGTATATAAAGGTATGTACTTTTTCCATCTAATATCTGTACTTTAACTTAACATCATCTGAAATATAATCATCCTGGAATGCAATGCAATTTTTTGTATTGCCCTTTGCAAGTTAATAAGTATGCTCGTTTTCTATCAAATTCTGTTTATGCACGACTGATTTCTGTTGAACATGCTACTTGAAATGGAACATTAATGGTACAATGCACTACTGTATGTGTAATGGCATTTTATAATAAAACATTTCCCATTTATGTATAAATACAAAGTGACACATCTTTCAGATTCCTGAATAGCAATAGTATTGGATCAATGACATAACACAGTATTTTGATTCCAAGTCTAACCAATCATAATACAATTACATATTTTTTTGTGAAAAATTATGTTTCCTTTTTTACTTAATTTGGTTCTTAAAAACTAGACCTACCATAACTAAAACATCTTCAAAATAATGACATACACACAGGAACTATTTACTGTAGCAACAATATAATCAAATTACAGTGATTTTCTAAAATGGATGCTGAAAACTCTAAGGCCAACATCCACTAAGTTCCATGATGCTATTTATTGTAATGTCAACCTAAATTATTATTACCATACTTCTAATGCCTATTCACTAAAGAGAATAAAGTACCAAAAACCTTGAGATAACCACTAAAATAGCATATCAAAACATTTTTACAAACGTTAGGCTTACTCATTTGCAAATCAGATGCTTATTAATGTTTGCCTAACATCACAGGTTCAATAAACTCCAATAATGTTAGCTCAGGGAAATAAGTTACAATAAAAAGGTTATACCAAAAGTTGTTGTCAACAACATTCAGACCATGATTTTCCTAATGTTGTTTCTGTGAATTCCCTATAATGACAAAGGTACTGTATACATTGAAATAATTGTTTCAGACCAAGATAAATATAACAGTCAAAAACACACAAAGACATGGATCAGATAAAGTGTCATTTAGTTAATATTATAAACTGCATAATGTTTTTGATTGATTACAGTGAATGTAGGATATGTTATTAAGAGTTACCATGATACAATATATATTGTTTACTTACTAAGGTATAAATGTACAATTAAATTACAACTATTTATTCGAATAATTACAATATAATTGCTCCATACAGTATACTAGCAACAGCACAAGCCGAGGTGAAAGTCTTCTGAACCATGTTCACACCTGTAGGGCCAGGATAATATGGATTTAAACCTTCACTAAGTATTGTGTATTTGTGTGTTACTGTACATGGCTGGAATTAATGTTCGATTTTGACCAATCTGCATGTGCATTGTGTTGGTTATTGCATCTCTGCACTAATAACATTCCCGCTACTGCATATATTACTACGACACTACTTTAGATGATGGATTCTATTTTTGCATACCATTTGCTTTGTGAATACCCGGTAAACTCACAGAAAATAAAATCCATTAAATGTTTATGTAGCATCACGTTATTTGCCCTGAATTAACTGAGCTACGTATGTGGATCTTGTCTTTAATCAGAAAACCATACTAATGTCAATGTGAAGTACTGTATAAAGTGTAACTATCATAGACATGGTCTTTGAAAAAGTGGAGCAAATTTGGGGCACAAAAACTGCAGCAAATGTATAAGAGGGAGAGGCAGTGGCTCAGTGAGTAAAAGACGCTGACTGGCACTGAGTGTTTGAAGCAGGGGAGTCTGGTTCAATTCCTGGTGTCGGCTCCTTGTGACCTTGGGCAAGTCACTTTATCTCCCGGTGCCTCAGGCACCAAAAACATAGATTGTAAGCTCCATGGGGCAGGGACCTGTGCTTGCAAAAATGTCTCTGTAAAGCGCTGCGTATAACAAGCAGCGCTATACAAAAACATGCTATTAATATTATTATTATTAAGAAAACCTAAATCTTATTACATTAAATTATACATTTTTCTTCGATACTGTACAGATGACTCTATAATGATTTCACTGTTGGCAAAACCCGCAGAATCCTGACCGTATAATTTCCTGGCAGCAGGAAATGTCTCTGTGGGAATCCCATTCAGACAAACTGAACCCCCATAGGCAGCTGCAGGTTTAATTATCCACAGAGCCGCTGCTCCAAGGATATTAAATCTGTATACATCTGTATAGTACACATATTTTGTCTCAGAATTGCTCCATTTAAGTTTTGATATTGGACATATGTTAAAAAAATCTAACAAAAAATCTAACAAAAAAGAAAAAAAAGAAGAAAATATTTAAGGTTATTAAAGAGAACAAAGACAAGAAAAGATACAACACATGATCGACAGTACTGTAGCTATTAAATGCAGGAGAGGTTTAGTTCATTAAATAAGTATCTGGATAAACAGGTAGGTCTTGAGCCTGTTTTTATAGATTTCCAGTGAGGGGGCCTCCCGAACTGTACGAGGCAGACTGTTCCAAAGAGTGCAAACACCGTGGATAAAAGCTCAGGCCCTAAAGGAAGTCAAGGAGATTCTAGAACAGTTAGGAGTCCTTAATCTGCCGATCCAAGTGAGCGAATGGGAGTATAGTGAACTAGAATATTTTTCAGATAGCTGTGGCACTAGTCATTTAGTGCGTTGAATGTCAAAAAGTCAATCTTGACATAAATTCATCATTTTACAGGCAGCCATTGCGGAAAATGGGGAACAGGTGTCATATGGGAAGACAGCAAAAAAAAACAAGCCTCCCCACGGTCATAAAAAGAAGAAAATAACACAGTACAAAACTGTTAATAATATTAATCGGTGCTCCAAAGCACTGATTTGGAGAGAAGATGCAGCTGAATCGAAGGCTCCCATTGGCTCCGTCGATGCCGTGATGTCACCCGATGGGAATACCCGGAAGTGTGACTCTCCACAAGACCGAGGATAGCAGAGGTTTACCAGCTACGGTACCTTCTACAGCTTTGTGCCTAGCAGGACGCCGGCATCGTGGACATAGAGTGGTCAAATCGCACTTTTATATCTTGGAGCATTTGAGCATTTGAGTTTGTATGGGCACACTGCTCATCTTATATATATATATATATATATATATATATATATATATATATATATAAGAACAAAAAAGAAAAAGTATCCCAATCGAGCACATGGGTGTACCAAAATATTACAAATTCTTTTTCACATCAATTTAAAGGACAATACATAAAGGGTTAAACAGTGGCAGGGACACCCTACGTAGCATCTGACATAATGTATAAACTTCTTATAATCAGTAAAGTTTAATGGGCTAATGCTCTAGCAAAGCTCAAATACCTAAAGTAAGCAAGAGTGATGCAGTCATGTGTGTAGACAGGCAGAAGGATAAAAAAGCCTGAGTAGAAATATCTCTCTATGTGCAACAAACAAGCAGATGGTATAATCTGACAATAGAAGCCTGGTAAGACAGTGTGATCAACGACAAAATTGTCAGTGTAAGTCAGTCAGCGCTACATCACAAATGGATTGATAAATGCACTAAATGTCCATGGAGTAAATGATCCTGTAGAGAGGTATCTGCCATATGATTGGCATACACAATGAATACAAAGATGTTATATATCCAACACTGTATCACAATGGGCTATTAGAATGCATAGCATAATTGCACCCAGATAGGTAATAGCTCTACCATCAAAATTGCAAACAATGTCAATGCAAACTGGTATACATATTGTTTGAGGTGAGCATCAAAGAGCAGTGCATAAGAGCAAATACAACATGAAAAATCAAAGTCAATATAGCTACGTATTCTCCATGGGGAGAAGAGATGGAGTGTCCTAGGGTGTCCTGCCACTGACTTCCCACCCCTACGCGTTTCGACCTTAGCGTCTTCCTCGGGGAGTGGTAGTGACAGTGGAGGCAGACCAAATATTTAACCACTAAATTTGTGCCAAAAGCCGCAATTAGAGGTAATTAAAACCATCTGTAATAAGTCAAAATAGATCACCTACAAGTGATGTACTTTTCACATGTCCAATCCAAAATCAGCGCCACTGATGTCATCACTTCTGCGCTCGACATCTTCATCATGACAACCACAATACATGAAATCAGTATGCCGGGGACAAGGGGTTGGAGGCTGTAATTCAATGACCGCACTGTGTGTGTGCATATCCACACCCTCTGCATTACGGGAGCCAATCGGCGGAGTAGATGATGAATACGTCATCAAGCAATCTGCGTCGTTGCCTGGTTACCCGTTTTGGCTTCTTCTGGGTATGGATGCGGTTTAGTGGAAAGACAGCAACCGTATATCGTAAGCAGATCACACCAGATGTCCTATCTTGATAACAATGGACAGTCTGATGTAAACAGATGGAGCAGAGAGAAGAAAAAATTACCATTCAAAGTAAAGATAATATTTCATTTGAAAGTGGGCAAAACATTAGAGACTATTGTGATTTTAAACAATTATTAATATGTATATTTAAGTCATTCCTCCCTATTAGACCATTTATTAAAATAAATAAAAATAGAAATAATCATGGGAGTAAAGACAAAAAAAACATACATATAAAAATGATTATAAAAAAGAAAAGAAAAAAATGACTTTATCCAAAAGCAAAAGAAAATTGTGAGAGTTTTAATAAATTATGATCATGGGATACAAATAAATCATAACCCCTATTGAAGACTTCTGGAAATACTAAAGTAAGGTCACAAAACATTGAGAAACTTAGATAATCATTAAGTCTTTTGGGGATCATGGATTCTATTTGTGTAATCCACCTACATTCTCTGCGTAGCAGAGCATGTTCGTGATCTCCGCCACGAATTCCAAGAGAGACTTTCTCAATAGCAAAAGCTGAGAGAGATGTGTAGTCTGAAATATGTTTGTGCAAAAAGTGCTGAACACAATTTTATTAGGCATTCAGTTAAACATGCATGGTATTGTACTATAACGCCAAACACTTTCCATCACATTTTTTTTCGGGGGGGGGAGCAAAGGACAACCGCCGTTGTCCGTAGAAAAGGGGGGGGGAGCCTTCAGAGAGGGAAGGCAAGGGGAGGGGACTGGGAGGGTGGGAGGGTGGGGGGGGAGGTCTTTTTTGTTTCGTCTTTTCTTCCTTCTTCATTTCTCTTCCTCGCTCTATTTATTTCTATTTTCTCGTCCTCCTTTGTCCTTTTTTTGTTTTTTTCTTTCTCTCTTCCTTTCCTTTTTTTTACATTTCCCTCTATAGGGGGGAGGGCGTCTGACTGTCTGGGGGTGTGAGCTATAGAGCATTGGTTGATCGCCTATGGAGGGGTGTCCGGGCTTTGGGGCGTAGGGATTGGCTGTCTGGCCCTAGTTTTGGAGGACCATGGGTCCCAGATTTCCTCGTGGGCCGGCAGTTTTTGTCGAACGATGGCGGTGAGCCGTTCCATGATCATCACCTCGTCGACTCTTTTTCTAATTGTTCCCAGTGCCGGCGTAGTTGTTTTCCTCCAGGAGGCCGCAATACAGCAATGAGCCGCAGTAAAAATGAAGGATATCAATTTCCTGACTGGTCGGACAATGTCTTTCAGTGGTGCCGCCAGCAGGTAGGTCAGTGGTTCAATAGGCACTTCCAGGTCGGTGACCTCTTTTATTAAAATTTGGACCTTGGCCCAGTACTTTACAATTTCTGGACAGGACCACCAGATGTGGACCATGTCCCCTCTATGACCACAGCCTCTCCAACATAGATCCGAAGCCAGAGGGTAGATTTGGTTTAATCGGGCTGGGGTAAGATACCAGCCGAACATAATTTTATAAATGTTTTCCTTTATTGTAGTACATAGGGAGGTCTCTGAGGCTGTCTCCCAGATTTCTTCCCAAGTCTCTCTGTCTATATGTAAGTTCAGGTCAGCTGCCCATTTGAGCATATAGTCGTGCTCTTTTGGGGTCGAGGAGCGTTCTAGTGCCCCGTATATCTCTGAGATGAGACCTTTCTGGTGGGTCTTTGTCTCGCAGAGATGTTCGAACGTTGTGAGAGTGGGGTATTCTGGGAGAGGGCAAGTTGTTCTAATAAAGTTTCTAATTTGAAGATATTTGAATGTGTCCAATTGTCTGATTTGATATTTGGTCCTTAATTCTTGGAAACTCAGAGGCCTCCCCAGGCTCAGAAAATCCGCAATCGCCTCTATACCCCTCGTGCGGTATTGTTCGAACAGTTTAGATCCACATCCCGGGGGGAACTTTGGATTGTTAAAAATAGGGGTCAATTGGGAGCTTTTAGTAGTAAGGCCATATTTGTATTTGCAACGTAACCACACATCCCATGTGAATCGGGAGGCCTGAAGTTTCAGGTTGTGTGTATGTCCCTCCCCTCTGTCCAGGCTCCAGAGGCAGGCTTGCAGAGAAGGCATTTTGGCACATTGAGTCTCTATCTCCACCCAACTACAACGGGTCGGGTCGGCATTCCACATTACCACCTGCTTAAGCTGTGCAGCTAGGTAATATCTGTGTAAGTCCGGTACCCCCAGACCTCCTCTAGATCTTGCTGCCATCAGGACCGATCTGGCGACTCGGGGTCTTTTGCCCTGCCAAATAAAGTTAAATATTCTGTTTTGCATATTTTTGAGATCAGCGCCTGGGACGTGGGTCGGGAGTGTTTGAAAGAGATATAGCATTCTTGGGAGTATATTCATCTTAATGGAAATCATTCGACCGATCCACGATATCTGGTAACCTTCCCACTGATCTAGATCCTTTTTGATCTTGTCCCATAAACGCGGGTAGTTATCCCGGTATAAATCCCGGTAGTGCCTTGACACATTAACTCCCAGATATTTAATGTGTGAAGGGCACCATCTGTAGGTAAAATTGGTTTTGAGGAGATTGACTTCGGGATCCGGGAGACTAAGATTTAGGGCCTCTGATTTGTCGCTGTTTATCTTATATCCTGATACTCTGCCAAACTCCATCAGTTCCCTCTGGAGGTTGGGGAGGGAAGTTAGATGTTTAGTCAGAGTAAGGATGATGTCATCAGCGAATAGGGAAATTTTGTATTGTGTTTTATCAATCGGGATTCCCTGGATATTCGGGTTCTGTCTTATTTTAGACGCCAGTGGTTCAATCGTAAGGGCGAAGAGAAGGGGAGAGAGGGGGCATCCCTGCCGGGTACCGTTCTGGATTAGGAATCGTTCAGATCCTCCGCCCAAGAGGCGTACCGAGGCTGAGGGGTTCTGGTAAAGTGCTTGAACGCCCTTTAGGAACGAGTCTCTGAAGCCGAATTTAATCAATGTTTGGTTTAGGAATAGCCAATCAATTCTGTCGAATGCCTTCTCTGCGTCAAGGCTTAGTAACATTGCCTTTGAGCCTGAAAGGTGGGCATGATCTCCTAAGTTAATTATTTTACGTGTATTGTCTGAGGCCTGACGGCCCAGGACAAACCCGACCTGGTCCTTGTGTATTAATCTCGGGAGGATGGGATTAAGTCTGTTCGCCAAAATTTTACTATATAGTTTAAGGTCGTTGTTCAACAATGAAATTGGTCTGTAACTTCCGCATTGGGTGGGGTCCTTCCCGTCTTTAAGTATTATTGCCAAATTTGCGGACGACATTGTGGACGGGATAGGACTCCCTTCAAGGAATGAGTTGAACAAACTTAATAGATGTTTGGATAGAATGGGAAAGAATTTTTTGTAGTATGCATTTGTGAAGCCATCAGGGCCCGGCGCCTTAGAATTTTTTGAGGCTCTCACGGCCATTTCCAATTCGTCTATCGTTATTTTCGCGTTTAGGTAAGTATTCTCCTCTTCTGTTAATGAAGGTAGGTCGCACTCGGAAAGGTAACCGGCTGCTAATGCCGTATCCGTCTCTTTAGAGTTAGCAGAGTGGGTTCTTAGGTTATACAATTTAGTGTAGAATTTGGTGAATTCCTCTGTTATTTTTTTTTCGTTATATTGGAGTTCACCAGAGTTATTCCTGATCGCCGTGATTTGCGACCTTTTCTGTATGCCTCGTAACTTGCTGGCAAGAAGTCTATCGGCCTTGTTCCCTTTATCGTAATACCTTTGACCCGTCCATCTAAGAGCTTTTTCTACATCTTCTAATTGGATGATCCTTAGATCATTTCGAGCAGTTGTCAACTGTTTATAGATTCTCCGGGAGGGGTTATTTTTATGCTTTTGCTCTAGATCGATTATTTTGTCTGTGAGCTCTTTAGATAATCTGAGTTTGGTTTTCTTCCGGTGGGAGGCAATCGAGATAAGATTTCCTCGAATTGTCGCCTTATGGGCTTCCCACAGGCTTGCTGGAGAGGCTACGGAGCCTGTGTTTATTCTGAAGTATTCCCTAAGGGATTTTGTGAGTTCCAGCACTGTCCCGGAGTGGTTCAGTAAGGAATCGTTTAATTTCCAGCAGTACGAAATAGTTTTCCCGAAGGGGATGGACAGGGTCATGGTGATGGGAGCATGATCTGACCATGTAATTGGGCCGATATTTGTATCAGTGGTAGCCTCTAGTACGTTCTTGGAAGCAAGGAAGTAGTCAATACGGGAGTAAGACTGGTGGGGCGCCGAGTAAAAAGTGTAATATCTCTGTCCCTGATGCTGTGTTCTCCAAATGTCTACCAGAGAAAAGTCTCTCATAATATCCTTAAATTTTTTCCCCAGTCTTTGTGACTGAGTGGAGTGTTGTCGCCCTGGTTGGCTCGATTTGTCTTCCTTTGGGTTGAGAGCCATATTTAAATCCCCTGCAATGAGTATTGAGGATAGGTATTGTGGGTCAATTTCTTCCAGAACCTTTTTAAGAAATTCAGTCTGGTTTTCGTTTGGGGCGTATAGGTTAATAAGGGCGATTGACGTGCCGGATAGTGAGCCATAGACTACAATGAATCTCCCCTCTGGATCTGCCTGAATTTTTGTTAAATTAAATGGGGTGCCCTGTCGGAACAGAATGGCAACCCCTCTACGCTTGCTGCTGAAAGATGAGAAATAACTCATCGGGAATGATGCTATGGGGATCGGGGGGGGGGGCTGGGGAAGGGATATAGGACGGGGGGGGGGGTGGGGGGGGGGGGGGCAGTGTGGTACTTACTACCTGAAACCAGGGGTAACATGGGGGGAACAGTGCTACAGACCCTCCGTCCGTGGACACCGCATAGCTGGGGGCGACCGGGATATCCTGTGCCGTCCCCCCCTCCGCGGAGGGGGGAAATCATGATCCCCTGGGATCGTCAAGGGTTGGACCGCCAGCGAGACCCTCTGACCCCCCCTCGGCCGAGGGGGGGGCACCGGCACTCCATCCGGGAACCGGGCTGTTGCGTGGCCTCCGCTGGTGCTGTGCGTGTGACGCCTCTAGTGTGGGACATCCGGTCAGGGCCACGTGATGCGGGGAGTGAAGTCTGAAGGTCGGGGGTCGCGCACGGTGATGACGTCGGCGTCGTCACGATCTCGCCCAGGATGCCTCGTGGTGCTCCGCAGCGGCGTGAAGACACACCGGGTGCCATCTTGGGGGAATCCGGTGCGCACGAGGTGGGCCCACCTCATCGAGCTCCAGTGCTGCCGCGGGTGGTGCCTTCATGGTGTAAGGGGGGATGGATCCGGTCGCTCCTCCGGTTGCTGCTGGGAGCCTCTGTTGAGCGGTGAGTGCTTCGTATAGTGTTTCCTGCACGGGGGACCCTCGCGGCGCCATCTTAGGTGGTGTTAGGGAAGGCGGTAGAAATCTCCCGGGAGGGCCTCTCTGTGTGCAGGGGACACCCGTCAACGCTCCCTGGACTGCCTCTGCTCCGCGATCCTTTCTGATGCTCTAACCGGGTGGTCCTCCCTTTCCCGGGGTCTGTTGGCAGGCTGGTGAGTGTGGCGGAAGGGTTCCGCGGGGAGGCCCAGGGTTTTAGCCAGAGGTTCCATTTCTTCTGGCTGCCGGATGGTCAGGAATTTTCCTTTGTGGGAGATGGTCAGCTTAAAGGGGAAGCCCCATTTGTATTTAATTCCCTTCTCCCTGAGTAGGAGTGTCAGGGGGCGCATTGCCTTCCGTCTGTCCACGGTTAACTTGGATAAATCATTGTAGACCTGTAATGGCTCATTTTGGAACGTGATCGTGTCCTTATCCCTGCAGGCACCAATCAGTTTATCCTTAGTTGAGAAACTGTGGAGGCGCACGATCACGTCCCGCTTGCGGTTAGGGTCTTCTGAGCGCGGACCCAGTGCCCTGTGAGCCCTGTCTATTTCCATGTCCCGGGGGTCGAGATCAGGGGAGATAGCGTGGAAAAAGTCCTGCAGGTAAGCCCTGAGCTGGGAGGGCATTATCGCCTCGGGGATACCGCGGATCCGCAGGTTCTGCCTGCGGTCCCGGTTCTCTTGGTCCTCCAGACCGTCCCGGAGGGAGTGAATCTCATGTCCCAGGCGAATTATCTCGTCGTCAGCCTCTGACTGATGTTGGAGGGCTTCATCAAGCCTAGCTTCCAGGGTTGTGGTACGTTCTTGCAGGCCCTGAATGTCATGCTTTATCTCAGCCACTGCCTCTTTAATATTCGCCTCCAATGATCTTTGGAGCTTAGCATGTAGCTCCTCGAGAAACTCCTTTGTGATTCTTGCGTCTGGTGATGGAGGGGTCTCAGCGGGGCTCGCCGGGCTAGTGAGGCCTTGTGTGCCTCGTGCACTGGATGTCTGGGGGCCATCTTGCCTCCTGCCTCCCATCTCAGCAGATTGTTTAGCGGGGGTAAAGAACCTTCCAACCCCTTGGGGCTGTTGATTTTTCCCCCTATTTGCCATCCCTGCGGTTTCAGAGAGAGATTCTGTGCTTTTTGGGGTGTTTTTGGCCGGGTTAAAAGGTATAAAATTGGTAATTATACAGAGGGGTCTCCAGAGCTCTCCCTTTACCCGTCTGTCCTGGATGACGCCATAGACACGCCCCCTTTAGTAGCGTTTTTAATGTTTCTCGTATGCTCCAGTACACGAAACCTTAAGTCTCTAGCAGTCATTCCGATGTATGGAAGTCCACATGGGCAGAGAATACTGTATATCATCCATTTACTTTTGCAATTTAAAAAATCATAAATCTTATAATTTTTAGTTTTTGAAGAGTTAGAAAAGGAGTTGGCCTGGAGCATATATTTGCAAGCAGAGCAGCTCATGCATTTGAAAAAACCTCTCCTGGAAAAAGCATTCAAGAATGTGGTGTTGGTATTGGGAACATAGTGATTACGCACCAGTTTATCTTGCAGATTGGGAGATCTGTGACTTGTCATAGTCACTCTCGCACCTAAGACTTCCTTTAAATCAGGATCTGTCATTAGGATTGGCCAGTTGTGTTGGAGAATATTTCGTATCTCTCCCCATTGTCGATTATAACTACCGACAAAACAAATATTTTGCTTGCCTTCATGTATTTTGGGTCTAGGTTGTAGCAAAGATACTCTTGGGGTGGCAATACTATTCTGAAGACCTTTGTTGATACACGATTTGCTAGGTGAATGATGGTGTTTCCAATACTAATGTGGAAGGAGGTAGTAGGTGTAAAAACACAACAGACTGGACGGCGCTCCCTGATAAGGTACTATATCATCACCTAGTGGTGAAAGAGTAAAAATCACATAAAAGTTATAAATAAACCTCAATGGTATATATAATATGCAAAACAGTGGATAATATTAAGAACAAAAAAATAGATCAATAAATAAATAGTAAATTAGGAAACCACTCAACCTCATACAGAGAAAGGCCAGTTTCTTCCAGGAACATAGATGCACAGGGGGTGAGGGAGTGTGTCACCGACAGATGTAGTCATAAGCAGACAATTCTGATTGTAGTTAACAGCAGAGTGGCCAAGCTTGGTAGATAGGGTAGAATAAGGTGGGGAGGGAGAACAGAAAAGGGCTGATAGTGTAGTATGTCAAAAACACTTTAATGAACAATACACATATAAAAAGCCCCCTGAGGGCGTACTCACAATTGGCACAGCCACTTAGGGCATATAAAGGTATCTTTAGCAGCAATATGCTGCTCGGGGTGAGTCTAGTCCGTCTGGGTCTGCCGTTAGCGATCCCACAAGCGGCCACTGGGGTGCTTGCGTGGTTAACTCCCGTTGGCGTCTGACGTCACTTCCCGGCTGTAACAGAGTTCCTCCTCCTTTCCTCTTCCACTCAACGCATTTCGCAAGATGAACAATCACTTGCTTCGTCAGTAGTGTGTTACTTACTCCCCTCCCTACACTTAAGTACACATCACGAGTCCCCTATTGGTTGATGGGAAAACTATGGTGTGCAGTCTGCATCAGCAGATTCTGCATGCCCAAACACATAATTATACAGTCCTTTTAAAATGCTAATGCCAAAACACAATACTAGAACGTCCGGTCTTATATCACAAGAAACACATACAACTGCTCATCACTAAATAGATGCATAAAACGACTCTCTGGCTAATACAATGCATGTACTAAAGCTGGCTTAATAATACCACACTCTGTAATCTCCACAGATTGCATTCTCAAATGGATGTGAGGGGATCATAGAAACTAGATAGTTAACTACTGCTCATTCTTACGACTGTACACAGTTATTAATAGACATATGTATACAGACAGCCGGTGATCGAGGGCATCTAACTACTAGCTCGCGGATCCAGTATCTTGTACATCTGCAGTCATCATTACTCCAGGGGATTAGAAGACAAATAAAGTGTTATACACTCATCACATTAATATTTCTTTATTTTTATTAATTATTTGCCAAACCACTGCATGTTCCTTCCTCTTGGTACCTCTTCAAAGAGGTCTAAATGCCATAGAAAATATGTATAAGATCCACAGATATGTTTAAACGTCTATAAAGAATCAGATATCTACTTAAAAAAAAATATAAAAATATAAATATAAATAATGAATTATTCTTATTATTTCATACAATTAAAACTTGAAAAAAGTATACCTACAAGGAGTATACCAAATATGTAATTATAAGAGCTAGTACCTAGAGGAGGAAACAGTATTACTCGAAAAACTTAATTCCCTACACTCCAGATGACACATAGGGAAACCACACTGCTCAAAATATTTATTTATTTAATTAAGTATTCGGACTTAACTCTCTAAAATGGCTTTATAGGAGAAACACACCTAATTCTATGTCTATATTTAAGCCATTGGGAGCTAGTTTTTTTAATCTATGTATCCAAAAGGTTTCTTTTTTGATCAGCTGTGTGTCTCTATTCCCCCTCTCCAGTGTGCTAGGATCTGTTCAATTCCTGTATATTTCAGTCCCATAGCATTACCTTGATGGACATCATTAAAATGTTTGGATACGCTATGTGTCAGTATTTTCCTTTTTATATTACTCAAGTGTTCTAGAAAATGAATGTGTACCGGCCTTGTGGTTTTGCCCATATATTGGAGGCCACACGGGCACTCCAAAAGATAGATTACATGGTCTGATTTGCACGTAATATGATTGGTTATTGTGAATGCTTCACCTGTTTTATTTGATCTAAAACCTGTTTTATTTGTTGCCTTATACCCACAAGCTTTACAGCTGAAACACCCATAAAAGCCTTTTATGGTGTTCAGACAATTGTTCTTAGTGTTCTCTTTCACCAATGCACTGGAGGCCAATTTCATTTTTAGATTATCAGATTTCGTAAATATTATCCCTGGGTTTTCTGGGGCTTCTTCTTTCAAAATTGGGTCGCTTTTTATCAGATGCCAATGCTTGTGAATAATCTTTTTAATCCCTTTGCCGTCCTTATTATATTTTGTCATGAAAGCCCATTCGATCTTTTTTTCGTATCTGAATTTGCCATTATTTTGGTACCATATATGATGTCCTTTCTATCTACTTGGCGTGTTCTATCCATAGCCTTATCAACTATTTGTTTACTATAGTATCTTTCTAGAAATTTATCATTAAGGATTTGTGATTGTATTTCAAAAGTCTGTTCATCTGTACAGTTCCTTTTTATTCTTCGGAACTGTCCGTATGGTATTGTTGCAGAGTACATGCAACTACACACGCAGGGTCTCTTGACAAGTTTTTTTTATTTAGCCTTAAAAAACATACAGCACAAAACAAAATAGCTTCTCTTCAGCAGACAAAACAAAATAGCTTATCTTCAGCATGGCAAACAAAAGAGGTTCTCTTCAGCATGGCAAACATAACAGTTTCTTTTCAGCGTGCAGTACACAACAGTTCATAAAACATGTACTTTTCAAACAGACCTTATATCAGTAATCTCTTCAGTAACTCACTCCTGTCTCCTGACCAGCTAGCCTGCATGTGTGCACATCCTGGGGTTTTTAACACACCTTGATTAGGCAGCTGGGATCCAAATAATTGCCATGAGATTCCCAGCGGGAGTTAACCTCATCACTGCTGCACTGCAGACTAAACATATGTCTGCCAGGCATATAGCTGGTGGCTTTTATTTACCCTGTCACAGGTATGTTCTCTATCTAACATGGGTGGTGGCAGCTATTGCTTAATATAAAATTGTTGGTATCTACAGGTATGAAAAAAGTTTTAGTTTTAATGTTGCCATCCTCTATAAAAATAGTTAAATCAAGAAAATCTATACTGCTGGGGCTGATTGTGTGAGTAAATCTTAGATTCAAATCATTATTATTTAGGACAGCTAAAAAATCATTATAACTTTCTTCATTGCCTTCCCAAATGATTAGTATGTCATCTGTAAAGCGTTTCCATAGGACCAAACCCATGCCAAGTCCTTCCAGGGGCCAGACTGATAAGTCCTCCCAGAATCCCATGAATAAGTTGGCGTAACTTGGTGCGAATTTGGTCCCCATTGCGGTCCCGCATTGCTGAAGATAAAAGTCACCATAGAATTTAAAAAAATTATGATTCAGAATAAAATCTATACTAATAATAAATTCGCCTTGAGAGATTGGTAGATCATTATCACTAGATAGTACCTTCTTTATGGCTTGGCACCCCTACTCATGCCCTATTGAGGTGTATAGGGACGTGACGTCACAGCTTGCTAGCATGTAGTTTTCCTTCCATGTTATTCCTGACAAGATCTTAATAACATCTGTTGTATCTTTCAAGAATGATTTTGGGGCCCTGTTGCAGGGTACATGCAACCACACATGCGGGTTCTCTTGATAAGGCTTCTTTATTGAGCCTTTAAAACATACAGCACACAAAACAAAATAGCTTCTCTTCAGCATAGAAATCAAGGCAGCTTCTCTTCAACATGCAGGACACAGACAGTTCATCACACATGCACTTTGAAAAACAGACCTTATAGCAGTAATCTCTTCAGTATTTCAGTCTTGTCTCCTGACCAGATAGCTTGCATGTGTGTACAGCCTGGGGGGTTTAAAACAACTTGATTATGCAGCTGGGGTCAGACTAATTAAGCAGCCCTTCTCAACTGAAACTTATCCTCGTCACTGCTGCACTGCAAGCCTAAACATAGGTTTGCCAGGTATATGGCTGGTGACGTTCATTCACCCTGTCACATTCCTCCCCTGATAGTGTGTGGCTGGGGCCACATACGGCTGAAGCCCGACCAACCACCACTTCTCGAGAAAAGAAGTCAGCATTTGCATTTTCTTTTCCCGGGGGGGGCTGAATCACAAATGAGAAGGGTTGGAGGGCCATATACCACCTGGTCAATTTAGCATTGGAGTCCTTTATACTATTTAACCACTTCAATGGAGCATTGTCCATCACCAGAGTAAAATGGACTCCTGCCAGGTAATGCCTCAAAGCCTCGATTGCCCACTTTACTGCGAGGCACTCATTCTCAATCACTGAGTAGTTTTTTTCCCTCGGGAACAATTTCCTACTCAGAAAAAGGATCGGATGTTCCACTCCCTCAAACTGTTGTGACAACACTGCCCCTAGCCCTATCTCTTACATAGTTACATAGTTACATAGTAGATGAGGTTGAAAAAAGACGTAAGTCCATCAAGTTCAACCTATGCTAAATTTAGACAACAGATACTTTATCCTATGTCTATACTTACTTATTGATCCAGAGGAAGGCAAACAAAAAAAACCATTAAGGGGAAAAATTAATTCCTTCCTGACTCCAAGAATTGGCAATCGGATTAATCCCTGGATCAACATCCTTCCCATGTATACTTATTTGGTATATCCCTTTATTCCTTTCCCATCTAAAAAGATGTCCAACCTTTTTTTGAACAAATCTATTGTATCTGCCATCACAATCTCCATGGGTAATGAATTCCACATTTTAACTGCCCTTACTGTAAAGAACCCTTTCCTTTGTTGCTGGTGAAATTTCCTTTCCTCCAACCTTAAGGGATGGCCCCGAGTCCATTGTACTGCCCGTAGGATGAATAGTTCTTTTGAAAGCTCCTTGTATTGTCCCTGAATATATTTGTATATAGTTATCTAATCCCCTCATAGTCGCCTCTTTTCTAATGTAAATAAATCTAATTTAGCTAGCCTCTCATAAGTTAGAATGTCCATCCCCTTTATTAATCTGGTGGCTCTTCTCTGCACTCTCTCTAGTTCCATAATGTCTTTTCTTAGGATTGGTGCCCAAAATTGTACTCCATATTCAAGGTGTGGTCTTACTATTGCTTTGTAAAGGGGCATACTTATGTTTACTTCCCTTCCATCCATTGCCCGTTTAATGCAAGATAACATCTTGTTTGCCTTTGTAGCTACTGCATGACATTGGGCACTATTGCTAAGCCTGCTGTCTACAAGCACTCCTAAATCCTTCTCCATCAAGGATTCCCCCAATATATCTCCATTTAATTTGTAAGTCGCCTTTTTATTCTTGCATCCCAAATGCATAACCTTACATATATCTGTATTAAACCTAATCTGCCATTTACCTGCCCACGTTTCCAATCTCTCCAAGTCCTTCTGAAGAGAAATTACATCCTGCTCTGATTCTATTATCTAAATAGATTATTTTGTTTCTAATCTTAATGAAAACACGATGAATCTTAAATTCACATCCACTACCAGCAAAACCTCTGTTGAGTATCTAGATTTGGTTATTTACATAGAAGAAGGTATTGTCAAAACAAAAACACATTTTAAGAACGTGGATAGTAATAATTTTATCTTGCGTTCCAGCTGCCACCACCATCAATGGATGGACAATGTTCCGTACAGTCAGTACAGAAGATTACGCCGGAACTGTACTGACGATAATATTTTTAAGGAACAATGCAAGATCTTAGAGAACCGTTTCATAGAAAAAAAGTATAAAAACACTGTACTGGATACAGCATTAGATAAGGCTAATTTATTACAAAGAAAGGATCTTTTAGTCCCAAAAAATGTTGTGAAAAATAATACTAATATTTTTGAAACAGCCTTTTTAACTACATACAATAGAGAAGCGAATAGCATTAATAAGATTATAAACAAACACTGGCATGTTCTTAAAGCAGATAGGTAAACTCCCACCGCGGTCTCAACGACCCGTTCTCGGCAGTAGTATCCTGTTCAGTGGCCGCGCTCAGTGATGACATCACTCATGCGGCATGCAGCTTCCCACGGGCCGATGCCCAACAATAATAGCAAAAAATGTCCACATAAAAATGCTCAAATAAGCATATAATACTGGCAAGAGGTATTAAAAGGTACCACAATTGAAAATATGAATAATCCTACGCGTTTCGAAGCCGTACAAAGCGTCTTCATCAGGGTTAATTTCAGTGTCACTACCTCAGAGCTTTATACATATTTGTCCACTCATTAATTGGTCAAGCAATTAGGCCAAAACCAATCAAAACAAACTGCTCAAATTAGGGCGTGACAGTGAATTCGGATAATACATATGCTTTAAAATACACAACTTTATTCAATCAAAAAGCAGTTCTCTGCAAAGAAATATAAAAAGGAAAGGAAAGGAAAAAACATGATTAGAAACACAAAATAATAATCCTATAAAACATTTAAGACTTATACTTAGTGAATAAGTTCCTATTATGGCGATT
This sequence comes from Ascaphus truei, assembly GCA_036426205.1. Classification (NCBI taxonomy): domain Eukaryota; kingdom Metazoa; phylum Chordata; class Amphibia; order Anura; family Ascaphidae; genus Ascaphus; species Ascaphus truei. Next base: position 65,086 of record WSYH01002389.1, read on the forward strand.
CCCATAAAATCAGAGAAAATCTCTGGGAGACATATATATATAAATGCACACAATGCATTGTTCAATGGACACAAATGGATATTAAACCCTTAACTATAGAAATGAATATAAAATTGAATATACTAGTTACACAAACCCTTAATAAAAAGCCCAAACGTCCAGGTCCTCATTTCACCATTTAGGGGCCATACAATCCAATTTGTGGATCCAAAAGGACTCCTCAGTAGATAAAGCTTTCAATCTATCCCCCCCTCTCCTATTAGTGGATACATGATTAATACCTAAAAAGGTCAGGGAGGAGGGATCTTTATGATGGTGAACTAAGAAATGTCTCGACACGCTATGTTTCTCAAAGCCATTTCTAATATTACGAATATGTTCCTGTATACATACTGTAACGGATTTTCTGGCCTGGCCTGACCCACCCAATCTCACATTGGCCCCTGTTGTCTAACCAGTCCCCATAACATGGTCGTGTCTGGTGGTGCACCTGTTGGCAACAGGACTCCTGAGTCTCCCGCATGATGTTGTGTGGGGATTGCCAACCCAGACAGGCAGCTGAGGTAGTGTGCATGAGTCCTACCTATATCCAGTGCAGCGCCTCCACCTCATAAGGATCTCTGCGTCCGCAAGGAGATGGTTCTGATGAGGAACTCCTCAGTGGTGCCATCCTCTGTAGAGTAACTCCAGACTCACACATGAGAATGTCTTTGATCAAGGTTGTCTTTATTGTGGCTTACGGTGCGGGCCAACTGCCCCTTACAGTGATTTGCTTAGCAACACATCTTGCTGTGCTATCCTTTCAAAGGTACACCCTCCCAATGGAGTGGGATCCCCTCTCCCCTCGGGGAGATCACCCCTGTGCCAGGTCCCTGGACACAGTATGGCTTTGTCAGCTAGACGTTACTTAACATAGAAGGGGGCCACTAGTTAAAGCACTAGTGTGCCACCCACTCCCAAGTCTCAATGCAGACTTGCTTCTTACTCCAACACACTAACTTTTATCAGTGCTGTGCCTTATATTTCTCAGGAGGCAGGCACATCTCTGATGTCACTAACGGTGGACTCAGAGTATGTAGCCACTCCCATCCATACATAGGGCACCTCACCAGGGTGTGAGGGCAAACCTCCATGATTACTGCTGGCATCCCTATAACTTACCAGGCCTTACTGCCAGCAGGAGAGAAAACTGCAGACCATTTTTACAGCTAGGCTACATTCTCCCCCTGGTGAATCCCAACGACCCGTCTGGGACCTACATTTGTTGTACCTTCGTCCGGGAAACACTGTAAAATGCAAACATAATTGGTTAGAACATAATTGAATTCACATCATATGTAATGCAGAGCACTCTCTGACCAGCAGGGGCACTAGCTAGCGCAACATACTATCCTATCTCTCCTAATAATAGTGACGGGGGTCAGGCTTCTTAACTTCCCAGCCACCCATATCAGTGACAGTTATGCTGTACTCCCGTGGTAACCCACTCTCGGGTTTATACACATCATTATGCATATAGATGCTTCGGCCTATGCTCCACACCCGCATGAGTTGAGCAATCGTCTCCTCCGCTTTACACCCAGTAATTGCACCACCTCGGTTCACCATATACTGCTGTATGGTTTCTCGCAGCCACCTATCCCTGTTATCCTCTATCTCCTGCATGAGGGGTTCAGGGACATAGGGATATTCTAACCCATGTGAGTTTTTGTATTTAGTTATGATGGCCTTCTCTGCCCTACTTGCCCGTATCAACCTACTGTTGCCTGCTTTCCCTGGCAACACCCATGATAGGGGTTCATCCGGGTCCACCGGATCTCCCAATTTATTGGGACCCAATGGTTCTATCATCCCATGACTGATCTCATACCACCGGTCCTGTAACACCTTCACCCGTTCCTCCTCAGTGAACTCACCACAAGCCCATCAATAATCCACTACAACCTCTCTTTCTAAAATGAACCTAGTGCGGTCTAGCCAAGCCTCATAACCCTCAAATAAGGGGGCCCAACACCGGGTCTCCCTAATTTCTTCCTGGGCTAACTCCACTGAATCCCCTTCGTTCGGTTCCCCCCAGGAGGACCCCTACTCTCTTGGGCCTAGTAGCAAGGGTAATGCTGACTACGCTTGGGCAGTCGCTACACACAGACACTTCCCGAGAGTACCCTCCACCCATTGACCCATCATCAGAGGTAAAGCAGTGCAGTCTCTCCCCAGTCAGTTCTTCGGAGGTGACTTGGGACCCCCCAGACATCCCCAAGCTCGAGGATGACCCATGGGAAAAGGTGGCCGGGGCTGGGGCTTTAGCTAGGGCCGGGGTTTGAGCATAGGGACGGATGGTCGGTATCCTCGGGGTTCTGACCCGCTTTCCACCGCTACATGGTCCGGGGCCACAGCAAAGGGCCATCCGTCACTGGGGTCTCACCACTCTCAGCTTTCTGCAGGGCCTGCCAGCTCTTCTTGGGTCCGGGTGATCGGGAAACACTGCCCGATTGGCAAGGCGCGGTCATCTCTTCATCCGCTCCGCTACGGCCACCGGAAGTGACGCCCTTGACTGTGCTGGGAGCTCCACCATCTAGGTTTGGGTCCCCAAGCGGGACCTCTTCCTCCACCACGACATCCGGAAGTTCAGCTTGTCTCTGCCGCACCACCTGGGCCTGGCACCGCCCTTCCTCCGCCGATGCCACCCTCGGAGCCTGGTAGGAGCAAGGACTACTCTTACCACTCCATGGAGTCGGTGTGGATCTGCCTTCGCCACTGGAACCGCCGGCCCCCAGAACCGGGGGACTCCGCCTCTCCATTTTCCGCTGCACCGTCGACACTCGGCTTCTCTCACGGACGACACAGGTAAGTGGTACCTTTCTCCCGTTACCGCCACAGGAGTTCGCTGGTTGCCGGGTTACCACTGCGGAAGACACCACGGGTTCCTCATCGGAGGAATCCAATCCCGACTACGGCCGATAGTGTCCTTTTCCTCTGCTCGGTTTTGATAACCAGCCCCGATCCCCATGCTCCGGAATCTGCAGACTCCCTCCAGAGCACGCCGGGGAGTTCCGCCAACAACATAGCCATGTCTCCCGCCACCTCTACAGCCTGGACGGGCACAAAGGTTGGCATTGGCCACATATATTGGAGGCCACATTGTGGGCAACGTGCAGCTGTACCCACTGCGCCTCCTGGTTGTCTGCACTGTAGGCATAGACATGCCACCGGGTCTCAGTGCCCGCCACTCGAATCACCAGGAAGCCTCCTGGGTCCGAGTACGGTTGAGTGGATACCATGGATCCTTCTTCAGGCTTGCAGGCCATGGTCACTATGGGAGGCACTCTTAATAGTGGTCTGATCTGCGTACCGGCTCCTCGTGACTGACGAGCAGGAGTTGAATTGCCAACTCCTCCCTTAGCTAGCTCCACCCGCATCTGGCAAAGCTGGAAAACACTATCACTGGTGGAGATTAGGGGAGGGTCCCACAAATTTATGGGATGTCCCTGGATTAGTGCTGAACTTCTTACAGTCCTGGGGGGCGCGGCCTCTGGCGCAGGCACATCTCTGATGTCACTAACGGTGGACTCAGAGTATGTATCCACTCCCATCCATACATAGGGCAACTCACCAGGGTGTGAGGGCAAACCTCCATGATTACTGCTGGCATCCCTATAACTTACCAGGCCTTACTGCCAGCAGGAGAGAAAACTGCAGACCATTTTACAGCATGGCTACAGTACTTTCAAATTTCGTTTCGTCCTCCCCACATAGTGTAACCCACAGGCACATTCAAGTAGGTACACAATGTAGGTGGAGTCACAAGTAATAAAATCTTCAACCTGAAATGTCTCTTTAGCTCTTTTTGAGGTAAAGGTCTTACGATTAGAATGCATAAACTTACATACAGAACATTTAGCGCAGTTAAAATGCCCCATAGGTTTTTTCCCAAGCCAGGCCTTAGTGTTACCCAAATTTGTCAGTTGTCCGATATCACTAGGTGCTAAAGTGTTTTTTAAATTAGAAGCCTTCCTATAAATGAATCTTGGTCTTTCAATCAAATGTTCACTTAATATCGGATCGTGACTTAAAATGCCCAAGTGTTTTATGACTACTTTCTCAATACTCTTATGAGCTGAGTTAAAGTTCGTCACAAAAGCCACATCCACTTTCTTTGTACCTACAGTATATTACCAGATTTTTTACATTTTTGTACCAACAAATCATTACGGTCCATAAGTTGGACCCTCTCAAGTTCCCTTTTTAGATGTTCAGAGTTATATCCCCTTTCAATAAAACGACTATACAATTTCTCTGCTTGTGTGTTAAAAGTGTCATTATTGCTACAGTTTCTTTTCAGCCTCATGAATTGGCCCCCTGGGATGTTTTTTATCCAGGTATCCTTGTGATTGCTTGTTGCCATTAAAAGGTTATTCGTATCAACCTCCTTAAAGAATGTTTCTGTTATTATTCTTACTTCACACGTTGATGTTAGTTTAAGATCTAGATAGGTAGTTACTTTTTCATCAGTCTGTGATGTGAAAATCAAGTTATAATCGTTATTATTTATAAATGACCGGAATTGATTGACTGATTCCAGATCCCCATCCCATACCACCAGGACATTATCTATGTAGCATCACCACATGATGATGTTACTGGTGAATGGGTTATTGGCCCAAATGAATTCATTCTCCCAGTCTCCCACATACAGGTTTGCGAAACTAGGGGCAAACCGAGTACCCAAGCTGTTCCACAAACCTGTATGTAGAAGTCAGTAAGAAACATGAAATAGTTGTGCTTTAATATAAAGTCTATCAACCTCAAAATGAACTCCCTATTCAGGGGATGTAATAAGGGGTCCTGTCTCATACACAAATCGATAGTTTCAAGGCCTTTAGTGTGAGGAATATGAGAATACTGTATAAGGCTTTAATGTCACAAGTCAGCCATCTGTAGCTGCTCTTCCATTCAAAAGATTGGAATAATTTTAAAACTGCAGTGGAGTCTATAATATAGGATGGTAATTTGACTACATATGACTTCAGAAAAAAGTCGACATATTGGGACGCATTGGCAGTCAGAGACTGAATCCCTGAGACGATAGGTCTGCCAGGGGGATTGGTGATACACTTATGAACTTTTGGTAAATGATAAAAAAATAGGTAATCTCTACAAGCACTCCTAAATCCTTCTCCATCAAGGATTCCCCCAATATATCTCCATTTAATTTGTAAGTCGCCTTTTTATTCTTGCATCCCAAATGCATAACCTTACATATATCTGTATTAAACCTAATCTGCCATTTACCTGCCCACGTTTCCAATCTCTCCAAGTCCTTCTGAAGAGAAATTACATCCTGCTCTGATTCTATTATCTAAATAGATTATTTTGTTTCTAATCTTAATGAAAACACGATGAATCTTAAATTCACATCCACTACCAGCAAAACCTCTGTTGAGTATCTAGATTTGGTTATTTACATAGAAGAAGGTATTGTCAAAACAAAAACACATTTTAAGAACGTGTATAGTAATAATTTTATCTTGCGTTCCAGCTGCCACCACCATCAATGGATGGACAATGTTCCGTACAGTCAGTACAGAAGATTACGCCGGAACTGTACTGACGATAATATTTTTAAGGAACAATGCAAGATCTTAGAGAACCGTTTCATAGAAAAAAAGTATAAAAACACTGTACTGGATACAGCATTAGATAAGGCTAATTTATTACAAAGAAAGGATCTTTTAGTCCCAAAAAATGTTGTGAAAAATAATACTAATATTTTTGAAACAGCCTTTTTAACTACATACAATAGAGAAGCGAATAGCATTAATAAGATTATAAACAAACACTGGCATGTTCTTAAAGCAGATAAAAATTCTAAAAGAGATAATTCCAGAATACCCAAAAATTATTTACAAAAAGGCACAAAATATAAAAAAATCGGGTGGCACCTAGTGCCTTGAAGAAAATAGATTCTAAAGATAAAGGGTGGTTGAAAACGGTAGAGGGGTTCTACGGCTGCTCATCATGTAAGGCATGTGAATATAAGCAATTAGACAAAAAAAGCTTTATTTGCAATAACACCAAGGAAATATTCAAAATTAAACAATATATGAATTGCCACACAGATTTTGTAATTTACGTTTTGCAATGCCCATGCGGGCTACAGTATGTGGGGAAAACCACAAGATCTGTTCGGACCAGGATCCTAGAACATTTGAGTAATATACGACGTGGAATTTTTACACATAGTGTATCCAAGCACTTTGCAAAATGCCATAACTCTAACCCCAGAGGCCTAAAATTTACTGCAATTACAACATTGGAGAGGACGAAGTAGAGAACTAGATCTAAGTAAAAGAGAGATGTTTTGGGTTCATAAATTAAATACACTTATCCCTAACGGCTTAAATGCTGATTTTGAAATCATTCCCTTTTTGATCTAATTTCTCTGCCTCTCCCCTCTTCCTATTCGAGAATGCTAGTGTTTATCTCTTTTTTTGCTTATCACTTCACTGTTTGCGGTTTTGCACATATTTTATACCTTTTTAATTATTTGATATCCTGATTGCACTTTATATATTTCATATGCCTTTTTAAAATAAAATACCATTTTATGACAATTTTACCCAAATTGATTTTATATATTTAATTATTGTCCACTAACCCTTTGTTTTCTCTCTCTCTTCCATTTCATCCGTTTTTACTGCAAGCGTCAGATATATATATATATTTATTCTATTAGTGTTATATTCTATTATGTGATTTGTAATAAAATTGAACATTGTAATGCCATGATATTGAATGGCCATGTTTTGGATCACAGAGTTATGTGCCACTTGTGTGGCAACCTGTGGGTTAATTGTATGATCTATTAGTACAGATGCTCTGTCTGTTAATTGTTTTCAATCAACTAAAGTATTTAACAGCCAATACTGTACTTTTAATGGACACCATCTTCTCCTGAGGAAGCTGTTTGAGAACAGCGAAATGCGTTGAGCAAAGCCGTTAGTCTACTGCAGTTATTCTGAGCGTGAAGACGTGTGAAGTGCCTGCTGTCCATACCTGCGATCTGCTGAGACCCATCTTCCCCGCTCTCTACCGGATGTCATCACCCGTGTTGCCGGAAGTGACGTCAGATGCCATACCGCGACGGAGAGGTGGGAGCTAAGGGAAGACATCCAGCCAGCTTATCACCGTTAAGAGTGACTCGGTCACTCGGCTCCTGCAGTCTGGGAACACCGTCAGTGTCTCTCACGATACCCACAGCCTGAGGTTTACCGTCCACAGTGTCCAACAAGACCGCCCGATAACCGGATCATCTGTCCTATGTATAGCACTGCATGCACGAAGTAAGGATCTCTTTCAGCCGGTCACGTGATTGCGCGAAGGTAAACTCCCACCGCGGTCTCAACGACTCGTTCTCGGCAGTAGTATCCTGTTCAGTGGCCGCGCTCAGTGATGACATCACTCATGCGGCATGCAGCTTCCCACGGGCCGATGCCCAACAATAATAGCAAAAAATGTCCACATAAAAATGCTCAAATAAGCATATAATACTGGCAAGAGGTATTAAAAGGTACCACAATTGAAAATATGAATAATCCTACACGTTTCAAAGCCGTACAAAGCGTCTTCATCAGGGTTAATTTCAGTGTCACTACCCTGGAAGTGAAAATCGTGTTACCAGTAGCAGGAATCAGTCGGAGCCAACCGTGAGGAGAATTAAAGAAACCTTTTGAGGCCCATTCTTATCTATTTTTAAGTAAGTAGATAGCAACGGTGGGGGTGTGGAACACTGACCATAGGGTACTGCGCAATGGTTGTTTCATTTGTATTTCCAGACAAGTCTCCAGTGTAAAAGAACGGGATTGTATACAATCCTTGTGGATAGGGTTATTTTATTCCTGAGGCAGCCATTCCCCAATCTACCACAATAGGTTGTGAGGAATCACCAATAGGGTTTTCCCTATAGGGGACCCCCTTTTTTGTTTATAGAGCACCTGGTTATTTTAATTAGTATATAGGTATAGGTTTTTAGGTTTGAGCGCTGATCATATGCTTTTAGTTTAAATTTCTTTCACCATTATGACTTATAATTGGCTGTGCAAGGCGTACGTTTTTATAGTTTTTACGAGCGCACACGTCCGTGACCGTTGTCAATCAAGACAACGCCAACTCCAAATGTATATTTGTGTATTCATCCGCGCCATTACAGTGTAGTCAAATACCGCTATGTAATGCATGCGGACGGGTTAATGGCGCATTATTTAACATGTTATTGAGCTGTTAGATGCATGAACGTAGTGTGTAAAGTCATATATTTCATTGTGTTATGTTTGAGAAATATGTTGTAACATGTTGCATTCAATATGCAAAATCATTAACGCATACATACATTTATATTAGCGCCGGCAAGGTTCCACATCATGTTTGTCGCTGCCAGCCGGCACAACACTCCCTGGCGTGCGCGCGCGGACATTGTATAGAAGTGCTGGCTAACCTGACGCTACTCCTCCTGCCTGCGCGCGCATTGCAGTGTGCTATATGAACTCAGCGCGCAGTTTATTTTCACGTGCGGCGCTGGACGCACAACACTATGCAATATCACACAAACCTTGCTATCGCTACGCGTGTGATATATGTGCACGAGTAATGGCGTTCTAAAGTGCTCAGCGTTATAATAGTGTTGTGGAGTAAGGGGTGAGTGAGCAGGAGAGGGCATGTGTGTTGTTTCGCAGCACCCTTTAGCAGGCCGGGACAACACCGCTTCCGAGCTACGCTAAAACTACGAGAGAGAGAGAGAGAGAGAGAGAGAGAGAGAGAGAGAGAGAGAGAGGTTCCACGACTCCATGTCCTTGCTGAAATCCATTGTGAATGGATGTCATCTCCTGTCCGTTCATATTGTAGTCAAGCATTGAATTGTGATGCAAATGTATATTGTTGTAAACGTAGTTTTGCCCGTACTCCATGTTTGTAGCCAGGTACTGTAGTTGATCAATGAACGTATTTGTGCTTGTGTGTTGACATGCATCCTGGTATTTTTGAGGACAGTTATTAAAGTTTGAAAAGTAATTTTCTTGCTCTTGTTGGTCATACTGTGTCCCGTAATGTTGCTTTGCCTCATATGAGAACCCGCTCCGTGAACTCATATGACTCCTGTCTTCTCTTCTTACTAATAGATTTGTCCTACGATCCAACATACTGTGACAGTGTTCGTCTACTTTCCAGAATCCAATCCTCTGGCCACGACGTGAGACAATTCTAACAAAGTTTTTCCTAATGCTCAACGTATGTCTTATAGTATTTTTCAATTTTTTATGATTACTAGACTCTCTGTAGAATTCGTAGTTGTCTCTCTCTCTCTAATCTTATTTATTTTTGTCAGTGTTCTAATTTACATAACTTTGTATTTTGCCTATACATAGAGCTTACATAACATTAATCTGTAGTGTTATTTTTGCTTAGAATGAGCTTTTTAGAGTGTACACGTAGTGTGAATGCTCCACATGCTCACAATATTATCAATTGTTTGCAAATAAATTGTTGGCATACAACATAATTGTCATTACACCTTTTATTGACAGTGTCTACTGTCATAGCAGTCTATTTGTTAGTTCAATCATGTATGAAACCCAGGTTTTACCAGTTCTTATATAAATGGATTTAAGTGATGTAGCAAAATGTATTAACATGTACTTGTTAGTTAATCAAAGTTTGCTTCGAAAACATTACACAATAACATTAACTATGGTAATGTATGTATTTTCAACACATTCAATGTTGTGTTTGTATGAGGAAATAATAAGTTCACAAGTACTTTGAACATGACAATATTTATTAATTTTCAGACAGCAATATTTGAGATCTAGTCAATGGACATTGCGTTGAAGGTGTGCGTTGTAGGCGTGTGAGACCTCTGCCACGACCACGTAACATTATGGGTCTCACTATAACAGTTTCTGGTGTTAGCAGTGGAATAGTTTGAAATGGCATCGTTTGAAATGGCTGTGTAGTTGACAAATGCATCCTTTCACATGGCTGTGTTTAGTTGGCTCTGCCATTGTTTCACATGGCTGTGTAATTGGCACAGCCAGTGTTTCACATGGCTGTGTAGTTGGCACTAACATTGTTTGAGCTTGCTGTGTCGAGTGTCTTCAATATCAGCTGTATATTGTCAATTGTTCGTAGTTCTTATAATTCACACATGTAATTATCCCATGGTAATGTGAATGATAACACGGGTACATTTGTGGTGATATTGTGTGTGGTTGACACAACGTGCGCACACCCAAATTAGTGGCTATGGTTATCCAGCTGTCCTATAGTATGTGCACGTGCACAGCAGTGAACGTGTAGCGGGACAATGGTCAAAGACAAGTAAAAGTATGTGATTGCAATATCACAAGCTACAAACAGTGTGTATATACATTTAGACGTTGCACATGTTATTTGAGACAATATATTGTCTTGTGTTATTTAAATTTATTTAATTTTAATAACTACACATACATCGACAAACAAACACCATGAACCCGTAAACACAGTGTGCGTCACGTGACACAGCGTTCACACAAAAGGTTACACAATATAGAGATTTTTCAGGCCTCACCTTCAATTGGTAATGGTGAAGAGACCGCAGATACATGTGAGGGGAGGGACGATGCAGATGAGGAAACTGCTGATGCACGTGGTGATACCGCAAATATTGGTGCCACTATGTACAGTTGATATAAAATAGAAAAAATAAGTGTGCAAGTTAGATACACATTCAATAAGAATATTAATGTAATTACATGCAAATTGTGTAGATATGTGAGTGAATTCAAATTGACAGCAACTACATCTGAGACATATACATTTGATGACATTTATGGGATAAATCTTTGGTCATACATAGTATGTTTACTATGAATTATGAATGTGTGTAATTTTTTGACCATTAACAAGAAGTTTATGTATTCAATTTGTACACATTAAAAATACATGTGAAACTGTCATGAAATCATTTTTTTATTACATAAATAATGTGACAAGAATGAGTATAATTGGGCAATTGAGGACTACATGTGAAATATTATTAATGTAAATATGTTGACGTGTTGGAAAGGTTAATTAGTAATTGTGGAATAGTTTGGTACATGGTCAATATTAGTCAGGTACTTTTACTGACCTGGGGGAAATGTAGATATACCAATATCACGATCCCCAGGCAAACCCTCAACCAATAATGGGTTCATGATGTGCGCAGCCTGCTCCTCCATCTCCGTCAATCTTAAATATGGCCCAGGAGGTCCTCCTCCAGTAGTAGTTGCACTTACACGTATGGCATGTAATTTTTTTTTTACATTACTTTTTATATCTTGGAAACGTTTACGACAATTCATATAGGATCTGACTTGATTGCCACACGCCGATACAGAGATTTCCACCTCTTTCCACAATTCTTTTTTGGCTCTGCCGGATGTCTTGCCTTGACAAGCAAACAGAAAAGTTTTAAGAGATATGTTAGTAACATATGAAGAAAATATAAATGTAGCTATACGTACTTATATCAATATGATACATAATTACATATGTCAACATGGTTGGTGAGGCCACACTGCAAGTGCATGCACGTCCGCCTAGCGAGCATGCGCAATGTGCAAAGCCCTATACCAGCCCTTTTGAAATCCTGTCCTGGAGGGACGCAAACAGGCCAGTTTGTCCAGGCCTGCCCTATACCCGCAGCTGCGGTCTGCAAGCGTGGTTAGGATGCGCACGTGTCATAGACCATCTCGTTCAGGGTGCAGGCTTCAGAGGGGGGGCCTGCTTACATGAGGGCGACACCACAAAACAATGTATGTAAAGTGCTTTGCGGTTGTCAAGGTAGCAGCTGCCCTGTCTCCGAAGTACAGAGTTGACGCTGGTTACAGTTTAAAAAAAAAACACAGGTTGTTTATTGAAGCTGCAGCAGCGTCACTGTTACTTTGGCAGCAAATGAAATGATTCTTTACAATTCTTTAAAGCCAGCAACAATGATCCTTAAACTGCTGTCTCTAGCCCCGCCCCTTCACTTATTGAAAATGACTGGTTGGGATGATGTGCACAGATCGACCAGCAGACTGACGCGCACGCACGCCCTCCAACTCGTGCCTGTGCCACCCTGAACAAGGCCTAAATATAAATCTGTCCGCGAACATGAGGAGGGGCGATGCCACGACACAAAATAATAGCATGCATACAGTATACATAAACGATCACATGTATATCCTTATGTGATATCAATGCCTAAGCACAAATATTAAAGAATACATGTAAATCATTATTTGTATGACACATTTGCATAATGATCTTACCGACTAATTTTCCATAAAGATGATCATACCGCTGCATAATCTCAGTCACGAGGACTTTATTTTCTTCATCATTAAATTTTAAATTGCGTTTCTTTTCAATCCGCTTCTTGCGTACAGTCTTTTGTTTAACTATTGAGGTGCTCTGCTCATTACTGCACTCCCCTGTTTCTAATGGAACAGACTGAAGGACACTCGCACTGTCCCCAACATGCACAGACATACCACCACCAACAGAGACCCCGCCATTCACACGATCACGACCACCACCACGCTCACGACCACCCTCACGACCACCACCACGCTCACAACCACCACCACGCTCACGACCACACCCACGGTCACCCTCACGACCACCCTCACGACCACCCTCATGACCACCCTCACGCCCACGACCACCCTCACGCCAACGGTCACCCTCACGACCACCCTCACGCCCACGGTCACCCTCACAACTGCCCTCACGCCCACAGTCACCCTCACGACCACCCTCATGCCCACGGTCACCCTCACGAGCACCCTCATGACCACGCTCACCCTCATGACCACGCTCACACTCACGACCACACTCACGACCACGCTCACTCACACGCTCACTCCTACGCTCACTCACATGGTCAGTTCCACTACTGTCATCCATAACAACATGTTACACAATCACTCACAAATAAGAGATAAATCTAATAAATGACGCACAAAACAAACACTTTCACACTCACTAACACACAATAGTTCAGCAAATTTCACAACAAAACACAATCCTTTCAAACTTACAAACAACTGTAGCTCTCTCAATGCAACTAGCCTGTGCGTCTCTCACTTCCGCACAGCAGCACAGACACTGATTACAAGAAAGACACCATTTAAATAGGCTTTTGGGATTTGGAATGTCTCGCGAGAATATCGCCGAGAGGAAAACAAAGTTCAAATCCAGTTGATAAAAACATAGACACGTATGATCATTTTGCCACAAATGACAGAAGAGATAAAATCGCTTCAACATTATCGCCGAGATTCACAAATGGAATATGATTGTTCATCGAGGCTTTCTGAATACCGTGATAGGAACGGCAAAAAAATCGCCATTTTAAAAGTCATGGCGATTTTTTTTATCAACCCTCTCTGAATAAGGCCCAAGATGTTATATATTTATTAACATGTCGTTGTGGAGCAAATTATGTAGGGAGAACAACACGAGCCCTGAATATCAGGGTTATGGAACACCTTAGATTGATTAAAAAACAGGATTCTTCTCACCCGGTGTCAAAACACTTTACGGAATGTAAAGAAGGGGGGACTAAAGGATTGACTGTCAAAGGGATTGAGAAAGTGACCTTACATGAGAGGGGAGGAGATAGGCTTAATTTGTTGGACCGCAGGGAGGCTTATTGGATTTTTATGCTTAAAACCCGCGCTCCCTGCGGTCTTAACATTGAATGGAATCTCAGCCATTTTTTGAGACATTGAGTGTTTTTTGAGATGCTGAGTGTTTTTTGAGACACTGAGTATTTCTTAAAGAAGAGAGGGGGGGTTTTCTCCAGTTATCATTCTCTATGTATGTACTCTGACTTGCTCTTTGGACTAATGCTGGTTATCTTGTTGTGACTGAGGGGATGGATGGGTGTTTACAAATTAATGTGAATTTAGAACTGGTTCGATATGTACCCTATTAATACATGGGAGGATTCAAGAGGAAGTGGAGGGTTCCTAGTGTTCTCTTACTGTCTTTTCCTTTGTCCTTTTCTTCCCTTTCCCCCCTAAACCCTCCACCACAACCAACCTCCCCTACCCCCTCCCCTCCCCTCTTCCTTGCCTCCTTCCCCTTTCCCTTTTCCCCTCCATTTTCCCCCTCCCCCCCTCTATTCCCCTCTACCCTCTCCCCCTACCCTCTCCCCCTCCCCTCTCCCCTCCCCTTTTCACATCTGATCATCTACATAGCCATTATCCTATAGTGATTTATGAGACTGATTATTATTATTATTATTTTTTTTTCATAGATGCAGTCTAAGATATATTTTCAATTTTGCCGATTATCCTGCAATTCACCCCAGGCTGGTGATTTACGATTTATAGTGGAATAACTGTATAGATTTATATACTCCACTTTATGTTTTTAACTTCTTTTGAGTTATTATCATGTTCGTCTTCCTCCATAAATATTATGTTTTTCATTGCTGTATTATTAGAGGCAGGGGGACTTGTGTGTGTGTTTTTTCACGGTATATGTACTTGTTGTGTTTTTGGGGGGGGGTTGGGGTGAGGGGACCCTGGTAATGTTTGTGTGATCACATCCACAATTTCAAGCAGTGCGTTGTATTTTGGGTTAATCCTAAAAGGTTGTGATAAATAATTAATTATTTATATGTACAATAGTCCCGTTGGGGCTGATGAGTGGGAGGCTCAGAGAGGTGCAGCCCTCTGTGGCGTTAGGCCAATGGATGATGGGCATGTCGGGCCGCGTGAACGAGCACGGCAGCCTGGATTCCGATAGGCTAGTGTGCCGTTTCTGGTCCTATCAGCTCTCGCAGACCTTCCCGGAGAGGCGGAGACTCCTTTCGGCTACCACCCACTTGTCACCATGTAGTCGGGTTGCCAGATCTCTTAGCGCGGTCTGACGCTCGTGATGAGGGGCACCCCGTGGATGCGCGATCCCGTGTATGACGGGACGTGGCATGCAGGGTTGACCCGCATGACGTCAGACCTGCGTGCAGCAGTTTTGGCGCCATTTCTTGAATTTTTGATTCGTCATTTGTTGGCTACAGGGTATATATAAGGGGTCCCCTTCTCCCAGTCCCCCATACTCCTTGATAAAGGACCCGAAATGCATAGGAGTTTCTGTCTTACCCCCTGGGGTTATGTTTACTGAGTGGTGCTGAATAAATAGTATTTTATTTTTCTTACCACCTGGCTCCCTGGCAGTGCACTGTTTTGCTCTCTTTTTCTTCTGCTGGACTACTCTCTACAGTTTGCACGCCATTTGGATGGACTATTCAGGACATTTGAGGACAGATGGAGTGGGTAAGATTTACTTTATTATTTATTTAGTGATTTTTCATGGAGGAGTACCTTTTATAGCACTGGCATTTCTCCAATGAGGATACATCAGGGTGCTTACTGGCATCCTTGATTGTTTCCTTCAGGAGATTGGTGTTTTGGTCACACACATATCACATTCACTGCTATATCCACTCCTTTACATACTCTGTCCTCCAGTCCTGGTATATTATTATGGACATTTGTGCATGAAGTTCCACCATCTCTGGAGCACCCAATTCTCCATATACCCCTATATGTTGAATGATTCTGTTTGAGTCTGCTCATTGTGGAAGGGACTGTTTTCTTCAATCAAGATTTATACTTAAGGGAGCAGGTGTGTGTTTTTCATTCTGTGGTCTCTGGCCTCACCATTTTTTGGTTGGGAAGGATCCAAGGATTGGTTTATCCATCATAACCTTACTATTGATTCAGGACACTCACGTACTCAGTTTCTTCTATCCTTTATTTTTTCAACTAAGAGACATATTATGTCGGATATTGAAGGAAGAGAGGTGGTGCAGGACTATGCGGCGATGTACATTTTTAATTGCTTCGATGATTCATTACGAAAGAAAAAAGCTATGCAGATTTTTGAACGGATTGTGGACACTGACTCTAGGGATATTACTGATCTTAAAACAGACTTCCAGAGACTGGAGAAACTTTTGATTAAAAATACTAGAACTTGGTGGGATATAAATTCCCTAGAAAATTATCTCCTAACTAAAAGAATTCCTAGGGGATTTCGAATAAAAAAAGCCCCCCCCTTCGGATTTGTAGACCCACTCTTTGAACAACAGTGGATCACCACCTTGGACCAATGTTCGTTCAAAATAATGGAGCTTATTATTGAACAAAAAGCTAAAGAAAGAAATGGGTTACAAATTCAGGTAAAAGAACTACAGACCCAGTTACAACAATTCCAAGATCTAGAAGGTTTCAGAGGTTATAATAAGATACTATCTGACACAATCAAAAAGGTTGAAGAGGACATTATGGCTAAGAAACAAACTAAGTATGATAGGGATCATACAGACTATGAAAGAAAACAGATTTATAGTTGGCAGAGAATCATCCCTAATAGGGAACGTTCTTTTCAGGCCCCTTCAAAAAATGATGAAAGAGAAAAGACAATGAGATATTCACCTCGTAAATCGATATTGAAAACAAAGGACAATGATCTACCCAGTGGAGACGCTGATATTTCGGATGTGGAGACTCTGTCCCATTCTTTGTCTTTTTCCCAAACAGACAGATCAGGTTATAAGTCATATATTACCTCTGAAACAGCAGGCTAATGAGCAGCAGAGACAAGGAGTTTGAGATCCTATCATGATGGGCCATCAGATAATCAGCAATATTCTAACAAACAACAACAACAACAAAAACTTCCCTCTCTTTAAAAAAAAAAAAAAAAAAGAACCCGGAGATGGGAAAAGAAGAGAGGGTTACAAAAGGCCAACAAAGAGGAATAAGTACTAACTGAGGAATCTACAAATGTTATTAATATTTCAGGTTACGAACTATCCCCCTCAGAACTCTCTCTATTGGGGAAAGGACTGAAATACACTCCGACAATGGAGTTTGATTTATTCAATACGTCTATATACGTACATAAGTTTGTACGCAAATTAACACTTAAATCTTTTTTTCAGAAACGTGCTTTATAACTGAGGCAGATCGAAAGAGATGATAATTGTACTGTTCCTTCCCCTCCGAGTGAGGAACATAATTCTTCTATTATTGAGCCACTGGCGGGGGAGAGTGATGGAGTTGACGAAGGGGTTCAAGAGTTGACCTTTAGAGAGGCATGAATTATTGGAGGAGTTAGTTGATCAACCCTCAGGGGTAGACATCCCAGAATTCAGTACCTGGAAATCTAACCTCAAAAGAGGATCGATCTTCTATCCCCAATATGTCAAGAGTCCCTACCTGACGACTTTTGAGAACTTGGTGATTAGAGATCTGTGGACGTTAGCAGAGGGGTTCTCATTTTCACAGTCTGTTGAGAACAATTTAAGTCAGAGGGAAAGACAAGCTTTGCATTCACTACAAAAAAATTCTCTACTTGTAATAAAAAATGCTGATAAAGGTGGGGCGGTAGTGGTCCAGAGTAGGGCTAGCTACCTCAAGGAAGCTTACCGCCAACTTGGGGATGCTACAACCTACTCTGAGTTACCAGATGACTCCACTGATACTTTCTTAAAAGCATTTAAAGATCTCATTGATTTAGGACAGATTACTAATGTCCTTAGCAAAGACGAAATTGTGTTCTTATGGAATCCTCATCCGATGATTCCAGTGTTTTACCATCTCCCAAAGATCCATAAGACATTGGTCGACCCCCCGGGGAGACCAATTATCTCTTCTATTGGATCTTTGGGAGATGATCTTTCTAAATACATTGATAAATATTTGCAACCTTATGTTAAGGGCCTTCCTTCTTTTTTGCTGGACTCGGGGGACTTAATTACTCAATTGAAAGGTGTCAAGTGGGGCCCACAATCGGTGTGGGTCACCCTTGACGTTACATCATTGTATTCTGTTATTAAACATGACCAGGGAGTGGCAGCTGTCCGCCACATTTTGCAAGGTCCAGATAATAATTTATTTCACACGACTTTTATATTAGATTTGATTCATTTTTTACTCACTCACAATTACTTTTTGTTTGATCACAAGTTTTATTTACAGTGGCAAGGGACAGCCATGGGCACAAGTTTTGCTACGTATGCTAATTTGTTCATGGGGTGGTGGGAGTCACAGTTTATTTTTAGTAGCACCAACCCTTTTAGAAAACATATTACATTTTATAAACGTTATATCGACGACTTGATTATGATTTGGGAAGGTGATTTACCCACTTTGCATATATTTTTTGATTTTATTAATCAAAATCCTAAAAATTTATTATTCACATTTAAAATTAATTGGCACCATATACATTATCTGGACCTGTTACTTTTTATTGACATCAATAGAGACATCCAAATGGATATCTACAGAAAACCCAATTCTAGAAATATGTTACTTAGGGCGGACAGCTGTCACCCCAAAGCGGTCATCAAAGGAATCCCCAAAGACCAATACCTCAGATTGAGGAGAAACTGCTTCACTGAGCAGGGTTTTGTCCGTCAGTCTGGGGAGTTGGCCAGGCGTTTTCAGCAGAGAGATTATCATGGTCCTGATTTACAGCAAACATTAGAAGACGTTAGAACACTGGATAGACAGTCCCTACTCCCTTCACAGGGATATATTCCCCCGAAGGGAAGGTTTACAGGGAAGAAAAACGAGAGCCACAAACTGATTATTCCAACTAATACAGTACTAAAAATAAAGTTCTAGGTAAGGACAAAAAACAGAAGGACATAATTCAAGAGGATACACCATTAATGATCACACAATATAATAAATGTTGTAGACAAGTACAACAAATTATACATAATCATTGGGACATTCTAAGAATAGACCATAGCTTAGAAAAATGTGTCAAACAAGGGCCTCGTTTTGTATATAGTAAGGCCAAAACTATTGCTTCATAAGTCTCCCCCAGTTATGTGGCTTCTCCTTCAGTGGGAATTACTAACAAATTTTGTACTAAAGGTTCCTTAAGATGTGGAGGCTGTAGCATATGTCGATACATGCTTCCTTCTTCCCAATTCTCAGGTTCCCATTCGACTAAGTCATTCCCTATTATATCCTTCATTGACTGCAACACAAAATGGGCCTTATTCAGAAAGCCTCGATAAGGCTCTTATCAAGCACTTATCGACCAAAATGGCTACTCGTATTCAGATAGCCTCGATAAGTGCTCGATAACGGCCTGTATCGACGCAAAATTTTATCGCTATCCGAAATTCGCTGACTGAGCGGCGATCAGCCGCTTATCGACCATTTTCGGATGGTTGATAAACTCGCGCGATTCAGAGACTCTTGAGTCGGTTCTCGCGGCCTATCGCAGCCTATCGCTGGTCAAAAAGACGATTTTCTCCCCAAATCCAATCCACCACAAAAAAGTTGGCAGATTGATGGTGAGATGGGTCGATGAGCTGCGATATGTCTGGACTTAGAAAAAAACAAGCACTTTTCCTGCCTCTAATTCATGGCCGGGGTCTCCTGAGATGGTATCCATTAATACCAGCCCTGTATTTTCCCGACATGCATCCGATGCATGTAAAATGCATTTTCCGGCCACTTTGTAACTTGACGTGTATGCACATGTGTGTGTGTCCCAATTACATTATCCCTGGTTTGTGTGTGTTCCGTGGAAATGCTGTGACCACCCGAGTGCCAGCAGTCACACGTTGGCATGTGTTATTATTTATGTGTCTGAACGAATAAATAATTTTTCTATGTGTGTTGTGTTTGTGTGTCTTAGCTTTTGTAATGTTTATTGTTGCCTTATGAGCGACATTTGTGTCTGTTATTTTTTTTTCTAGTGAGTAGCAGGTATAATTTACACGTGTGTGTTGACACCTTGTAGCTGTAGCTGTTGCCTGATGTTGGTAACCTCTTAATTACCTTTATGCAGGCTCAATTCTTTGCTCAGTATTAATGAACAACAAATGTATTCCTTTTTGCTGATGTAGTGATATACATAAAAACAGGCCTTGTTTTGCCCATCGAGAACTGCTGTTATGAAGGGCTGTATTCCTGCAAAGAACCCATAAGGTGATGAAGTCCTTATTTCAAACAAGTTCATTATGTTTAGAAGAATCAATACATTTGAGGATCAACATAATTTTGTGAGTAAATTAGGATCTCTATTTTTGTTGATGATACTTGTAAATGGTACCTCACACACCCTTCATCATGGTCTCTGGGAATTCAGGTGTGTTCTCTCTGCAGCAGTCCACCAATTACACAATATGTTTGATCTTCCTGATATAACAGTGCTACAGACAGTGCATGGATCAAGAGAGAAAGCCTTTCACAAGAGTAAGGCGTTCCACAATCTACAATCTAGTTAATAGCGATAACAACACACTTTGTAATGTATTATAACAAAAAAAACATATCTAAAATAATAGCAACGACTTTTATGTTATAGGTACTTTGTCATTCTATATACATTTTTAATTACAAATATAAAACATGTATAATAGTGTTAATTAATTAGTTTGATTAACACCTGTTCTGATTTTGAGTCATGTGACTTAATTAGATCCATATTTAAAGGAAGCTAATGACAAACTTACTTCCAGGTAGAGATGGCGGCTTACGATAGTGACAGTGATTTTTGTTTTTTTATGTGTGCACATAGAAATTTGGCTTTAGGGGACACAGGAGAGAGAGGGGGAGAGAGAGGGGGGGAGAGGGGAGGAAGAGAGAGAGGGGGAGAGAGGGGAGGAAGAGAGAGAGAGGGGAGGAAGAGAGAGAGGGGGGAGGGGAGGAAAAGAGAGAGGGGGTGGGGAGAGGGTGCCCCGACAACGATTATTCCGTGATCGAACATATTTGGAGGGGCTGAGCGAGTTTGAAATAATTACTCATTATCGTTTGAGTTCATCAGCAATATTGGCTCTTTATGCAGAGTTAAGAGAAGATTTAGAGCCCTTAACAGACAGAGTTCATGCAGTACCTGGTCTTGTTAAAATGCTGATCTCATTACATTTTCTTGCTTCTGCGTCTATTCAGTCAACTGTGGACATAGTAGGTGGGGTGTCGCAGCCATCAATCTCGCGGGCCCTTGCCCAGTTTCTATGTGCACTGAATAGACGTGCTAGGAATTATATACATTTTCCTAGTGAGCAGACAGAGTGGTTGGAACTCAAGAATGCTTTTTATAGCATAGCTGGTCTACCATGCGTGATGGGTGCAATAGATTGCACACATGTTGCTCTGATGACGCCTGGTGAAATTGAGTATGCGTACCGTAATAGGATACACTTTCTCTCCCTGAATGTGCAGGTTGTATGCGATGCCAACATGAAAATTCTGAATGTGGTAGCCAGATTTCCGGGTTCCAACCACAATTCCTATATTATGAAACAATCATCAGTCTTCCATGCATTTGAGGCTAGTATTTATGGGCATGGTTGGCTGGTGGGTGAGTAAATATGATGTAAAGAACCGTGTGTCTGAAGTTTTTTATATGTATGTGTTGTGGACACATAATCATTACATACATTGTTAGAATTTAAAATGTATTATACTGTATGAAATGTGAGATTCAACATTGTTATATGTTGAAATTTTATTCAACCAAAAGTGTGAATATAAATGTCATGTCATATACTGAGATATACACATTAATTTCAGAATGCAGCACTTATGTGTGACATAATGTGAAACCTAGCTGGAGGCAACATAAGTAACATTTAATTTTTACGAACATGTCTGCCTGTAACATCACACTTCCTTGTATCCAACAAACTTTGGGAATGTATATATCCAAACTACATATATGCATGTTAGCTGTACCTTACAATTAGACTACAATATTTCACATGTACTACAACCACATTGTCTGTCTAATGTATATTGTGATGTCACAGAATATTTTCATTTCTGTCACGCAATAGTTATACTGATTGTCAATCATGTTTACTCGAGCTGTATTATAGGTGATTCAGGATATGGGATTCGAACATGGCTCCTAACCCCACTGCTTAACGCTCAATCCCCTGCCGAGGAGCGTTATAATGCGGCACACATATCCACTCGCTCAGTTATTGAGAGGACGTTTGGACTGTTAAAAAGTTGATTCAGATGTCTGGATAGATCAGGTGGTGCCCTACAGTACAAGCCTGAAAAGGTCGCTGACACAGTGATGAGTTGTTGCATTCTGCATAACATAGCCCAGCGTAACAATATTCTAGGCAACATACGTGAGGGTCTTGAGGAGGAACCTCCTGTACATGCTGCAGGGGATCATGAACAGACTGCCAGTGGGGTGGAGATACGGCGTAAAGTGATTGCCACCTATTTCTCATGTCATTAACATTTAACATGTAAAAATGGTTCTATACTGTCTCATGTTTTTGCATGTAACCTGTACTATTTTTTTCTAAACATAGGATAGTGTTGGCTGAACATCTTCTGTATAGAAGGTACGCGGTGTGTACGTGGCTACATGTGTATGGTATGTAAATTTCACTGTTATTTATTATAACCTTCTGAAAAGTTCAACATTATACAATGTGTCATGTGGGCATGATCGTTACATGTTGTACATGTTCATAATGTTCTTTCATGTTTTCATATTGTTCAGTTTAATGTCCTAATGGTCATTGATGCATTATTACCACATCATGTTTACTAAGGTACTAACAAAGTGAACATGTACAACATAGGACATAATCTGTATTCTTCTATGTGACATCACTTGATCATCTTACATGTAAAACTGACTACATAACACCATGTTACTTAATCATGAACTTACACCAGACCAAGTTTACATTGTCCATTATCAAAGTAGAAGGTTAATTATCTAATCCTGTAGATTGATTATGTGTTCATTATGTTTTTTCACACAATTCACACAAACTGTTGTACGAGAGTTATGTGCATTTTAATGAAGCTTTGCATGCATCTCAATATATCAAATCATGAATGATAATCATTATAGTCATTCAGTATTTAATGTATGTAACTAAAAACTATTGATTTGTTATATGCTAGAACAATATTTCTATTAAAATGTATTGTATTGTATGTCTTTATTTATATAGCGCCATTAATGTACATAGCGCTTCACAGTAGTAATACATGGGGTAATCAAATAAATAACAGATAATATAAATAACAGATCATGGGAATAAGTGCTTTAGACATAAAAGTAACATTTCGGAAGAGGAGTCCCTGCCCCGAGGAGCTTACAGTCTAATTGGTAGGTAGAACGTACAGAGACAGTAGGAGGGAGTTCTGGTAAGTGC
>WSYH01002390.1:0-88319 GCA_036426205.1 Ascaphus truei
ATGTGTATCTGTATCCTGCATTTTCCATAACATACAGAATAATGTGTATCTGTATCCTGCATTTTCCATAACATACAGAATAATGTGTATCTGTATCCTGCATTTTCCATAACATACAGAATAATGTGTCTGTATCCTGCATTTTCCATAACATACATAATAATGTGTGTTTGTATCCTGAATTTTCCATAACATACAGAATAATGTGTATCTATATCCTGCATTTTCCATAATATACAGAATAATGTGTCTGTATCCTGCATTTTCTATAACATACAGAATAACGTGTAGCTGTATCCTGCATTTCCCATAACATACAGAATAACGTGTATCTGTATCCTGCATTTTCCATAACATACAGAATAACGTGTATCTGTATCCTGCATTTTCCATAACATACAGAATAATGTGTGTCTGTATCCTGCATTTTCCTTCACATACAGAATAATGTGTATCTGTATTCTGCATTTTCTATAACATACAGAATAATGTGCATCTGTATCCTGCATTTTCCATAACATACAGAATTATGTGTCTGTATCCTGCATTTTCCATAATATACATGTAACGGTATTTGTGACCCGGCCTGACCCACCCAATCTCACATTGGCCCCTGTGGTCTAACCGGTCCCCATTACAGTGTGGTAGTGTCTGGTGGTGCACCTGTTGGCAACAGGACTCCTGAGTCTCCCGCATGATGGTGTGTGGGGAGGACCCGTCCAGACAGACAGCTGAGGTAGTGTGCTGAGTCCTACCTAGTTCCAGTGCAGCGCCTCCACCTCATCAGGGTCCCTTCGGTCACTTGGGGATGGTCCTGGCGAGGAACTCCTCTGTGGTGCTCCTCTCTGTACATTCACTCCACACATGTACACGAGAGGGTTTGTGATTAAGAGCATCTTTATTGGTTGAGGTGGGCTTACTGCCCCTCGCAGTAGCTTCTCTAGCCACTCATTGTCCCACAGTGCTTCCCTTTGAAAGGTGTAATTCTCCTTTAATAGGGATTCCCTATCCCAGCCGGGATGTCTTTACCCTGTGCCAGGTCCCTGGACACAGTCTTCCTACTCAGCTACTATAACATAACTCTTCTCAGAACCACGCAGGACACAGAACTACTCAGAACTCTGGCAGAACTAACTTTTAGACACAGTGCTGTGCCTTATGTACACTCTGGAACTGACACACCTCTGACATCACTAACCATGGAATCAGAGCATGTGACCACTCCCATCCATACACATGGCACCCCACCAGGGTGTGAGGGCAAACCTCCATAATTACTGCTGGCATGCCCACAACTTACCAGGCCTTACTGTCAGCAGGAGAGATGACTGTAGCCATTTTACATGACCGCTACATACAGAATAATGTGTATTTGTATCCTGCATTTTCCATAACATACAGAATTATGTGTGTCTGTATCCTGCATTTTCCATAACATACAGAATTATGTGTATCTGTGTCCTGAAAGCAGAGAGAAGGATATTCAGCGCTCGTGCTGCAGATGTAGAAATTGGAAAATCCCTTTGCTGCACGTGCATGCAGCGTCTCCCCAGATGCGCCCACTTCAAAGGTGATCCCCCCTAAAAAAGGGGGGAGGGCACCCTGACCTCTAGGTCACGACAGGTCATCCTGCGCGTGTTTGCTGAGAGGCTGAGACGGAGCCTGCCTGAGGCACAAGTGGGTTTTTTTTTTCATCTTCTGCGGTGCCGCGATCCGGATCCTGTGCGGTCATCCGTGGACCCCCACCTCTGCCCCAGTGTGAGTGTTCGTTTCCCCCTGTCGGCGGTATGATAGTCCTCTATGGCGGTTTTAACTTAAATTACCTTGGGCTGTTGCTATTTTCTTTGTTTGTGTATTATTTATAACATTGAATGTTGATTTTTATTGTCTGTGTTTTACTGTTTAGGGTATTCTATTTTTAGAGTCCATATGTATGGTTTATGTATCTGGGCAGTTTAACCCATTTAGCTGAGGAGGGGTTGGATCCTCTCAGCTGTTTATGTGTATTTTTTAATAATAAATAATACTAATCTCATCCCTGGTGCGCATTTGTGCATTTTTTCTTTTCTGTATCTGTATCCTGCATTTTCCATAACATACATAGTAATAATGTGTATATGTATCCTGCATTTTCAATAACATACAGAATAATGTGTATCTGTATCCTGCATTTTCCATACCTACAGAATAATGTGTATCTGTATCCTGCATTTTCCATAACATACAGAATAATGTGTATCTGTATCCTGTATTTTCCATAATATACAGAATAATGTGTATCTGTAACCTGTATTTTCCATACATACAGAATAATGTGTATCTGTAGCCTGCATTTTCCATACCTACAGAATAATGTGTATCTGTATCCTGTATTTTCCATAACATACAGAATAATGTGTATCTGTATCCTGTATTTTCCATAACATACAGAATAATGTGAATCTGTATCCTGTATTTTCCATAACATACAGAATAATGTGTATCTGTATCCTGTATTTTCCATAACATACAGAATAATGTGTATCTGTATCCTGCATTTTCCATAACATACAGAATAATGTGTATCTGTATCCTGCAGAGTGATACTGTGAGTATCGTGAAAACATGCCGATTAGTTTATATGTATCTGTAACATTGAGAGCAAAGTGTAAATGAAAGACCTGTTGCCCTGTGGATTTCCTTCTATCTCCCTTGAATTCCTACCCGCATTCAGCTCCTTTCTCCTTGTACCCCTCCTCAAGGGATTCAACTAGAGACTGTCCATGGCTTGCTGCTCTGGTGCTTTGCTTCCTCGTTATCTCTGGCACATTAAGCCAGGGAGGAGATTAGAGTTCTATAAGGTCATGTTCTACCAACCCATTCCAGTTTGTGGTGACTTTATTTAGGGACAAAAAAAGTGCTTTACCTAAAACCCCATACTGCCCGGTATATAGTGCTAGAGGTAAAATTACTATTGAGTTTATCTTCTAATGCATCTGGGAGAAGGAGCGGCTCAGTGAGTAAAGACACTGACTGGCGCTGAGTTTGAAGCACGGGAACCTGGTTTCAGCTCCTTTTGACCTTGGGCAAGTCACTTTATCTCCCTGTGCCTCAGGCACCAAGAACATAGATTGTAAGCTCCACGGGGCAGGGACCTGCGCCTGTAAAATGTCTCTGTAAAGTGCTACGTAAAACTAGCAGCGCTATACAAGAACATGCTATTATTATTATTTCATATATTCTATATCCATAAAACACAGTATGCTATAAAAAGTTACAATACAAGGTAAATACTATACAAAAAATGGGGATAAGTGCAGTGGTAAATGACAACATAGAGAAAAAGGAAACCCGGGCCGAAGAGCTTACAATCTAAATGGTAAAAATAATGTGGTAAGACCCTTCCCTCCAGTCCAACTGTTACATGTGGATACGGCTGTGCTGAGAGTCTTATTCAGTGACGAGCAAAGTACATTCACACCAGTCTATTGGGATTATACAGCAAAGTGAGAGAACCCCGATTCAGGACGTTTTGCCCTTTATTCATGAATCCCCAGTGTATCAAGGCAAATGTGGTGCAATTCTAGGGTAACGCGCTGCACGAGGTGTATCAAATAAATAAATAGAGGAAGATCATAGAAGTGATTGCACTGACTAGATACTAAATTGACTACAAGTATAATCACTGTATATAACTTAACTACATGTATAGTCGCTGTATATAATCTGACTACCTGTATAATCACTATATATAATCTGACTACCTGTATAATCACTGTATATAATCGGACACAATGTAAATCACTGTATATAACTTGACTACAAGTATAATCAACCGTATATTAATCTTAACTACCTGTATAGCTCTTATATAATCTGACTACCTGTATAATCACTATATAATCGAAATCTGACTACCTGTATAATCTGTAGTAATCTGACTACCTGTAACATCACTATATATAATCTGACTACACTGTATATCACTGTTCATAATCTGACTAACTGTATAATCCACTGTATATAGTACTGACTAACTGTTAATCACTTAATATAATCTGACTACCCTGTATAATCACTATATATATAACTTGACTACCTGTAATCACTTGATATATCGACTACCTGTTATAGAAACTACTACATGTTATAATCACTATATATATAATCTGAACTACATGATAATCACTGTATATAATCTCTGACTACCTGTATAATCACTCTGTATATATTGACTCATAATCACTATATAATCTACACCTGTATAATCCATAATACTGACTACATGTATACACTGTATATAACTTGACTACATGTATATCACTGTATAATAAATTCTGACTAACTGCTATCTGTATATATGACACTTATACCTGTATCCTGACTACAAATCACTGACATAACTGCTAATTATACATCACTGTATATCAATCTGACTCTTAACTCATGTATATATCTGATACTGTATAATCTTATCGCACTACGCATGCTGTTATAAATCGACTACGTATACTGTATATATGGCCACCTGATCCAATTATCTAATATGCTACTTATATCATAAATATACGTCCTCACTGTATATGCACTGTATATAATGATAACCTGTATAATCACTGTATCAGATACTAGAATTCCAAACTATACAAAACACGAGAAGTTGCAGAAGTTTACAGTAAATATAAACAAGATACCACATCAGATATTATACTGATGGAATGAGGGTGTTCTTTGGACCTGATGCTTGGCCATTCCACATGCTGTTGGAAGCAAATGTGTATTACAGTAACATGAATCTATACTATAATTTCGTAATTTGGATTTCGTTTTTCCTCAGAAGCTCACACATATCCACAACGGCACCACGTAACACCACAAACTTTCACTACTGCCATTCTGCTGGCGAAAAATTTGGTAGGTGAACGCAACTATTTTCGAGGCTTCTCCAATGTCACTACACCTCCCAATTATGGTCATTCTAAGTTTCACTCTTGCTGGACACAGTAAATTGCCGGGCGTGGCTAACTAAGGGAGGGGTGAGCTACTAAGGGGGGGCGTGGCTACGGCGTGCTACTAAGTGAGGGGGCGTAAGTGGGATTCAAACCGAACCTGGCTGGCAGGGGAGAATGGGAGCGGCAGGGGGAGATGAGATATGCTGCAGGGGGCTTCAACTATAGGCCGCGTAGTAGAATCAACTTGAGTGGAGGCAGAGCAGACTGTAGGGAGGGCGCCCCCTACTTCCTGATAGACACAGGCCCCGGTTATGGGGGCCAGTATCTCCTATGCATTTAAATGTACTGCGTCACTGACCAATGGGATGAAATGCATGGGAGATAACCGGCAACCCATAACGGGTCTGGTACTGCGGTGAAGTAGGGGTCCCTGGAGGGCTGAAACCAATGCAGTTCATCTCAGGAGACCCCCTGCTCATACTAAACTATTGACAACATTAAAATTTATACACATAAATTCGTGCGATATTTGCACAGAAGAGACCTCTCAGAGTCAGTCTGTCCTCTGGCAGCAGATCAACTCGCCGTGTAAGGCATTTCAGAGGGTCTTCATCAGACACCGGGCTTATCACCCGTTTTGTGAATTTGCTATGACAGGTAATGAGGCTGATTTAAAATGGTGTGATTTTTTTTATGAACCTTCTCTGAATGAGGCCCTAAAATTGGTAAGACCTTCCTGCTCCAACTGTAACATTGGTACGGCTGTGCTGAGAAGTCTTTATTCAGGCGAGCAAATCACTTCACACGAGTCTTATTGGGATTATACAGCAAAGTGAGAGAGCCCCTATTCAAGACCGGTTCTGCCCTTATTCATGAATCCCCACGTGTATCAAGGCAAATGTGGTGCAATTCTCTAGGGTAACGCGCTGCACACGGGTGTATCATATACATAAAAGAAAGAAAGATCATAGAAGGTGATTGCACTGACTAATTTTGAACATAATTGACTTAAAAGTATAACACGTACTGTAGATACTTAACTACTGGTATAATCGCTTATATACTTATTATTATTATTATTAAAATTCGTGCTTATCCAATCCGTAATGCCCGAATTTAAGCACAGCATGTGCAGTGTTTCAATGTGTTTATTCCAGCCCATCAGCTTTCAAACAGCTGAGACGGGCAGGGTGGAATTCGTCAGGAAGTATCACCACGGTTTGACTCCTCCCCCTCCCGGCTGCAGAGATTTTCTGGTCAGATTCAGTTTGAATTGGGGGGTGGGGGGGGGGGCCTTCGGGGAGAGAGATTGCAAGCTTAGCAATTGGCTGGTCTGCAGTTTCTATTGTGGCTGCAGTTTGGTGTGAGTGTCTGTAGCAGTGTATGTGGTGCGTGGCTGTTGTAATCTGTGTAGAGGGTGGTGTTATAGAGCTCCGAGTGTGTGTGTCAGTGTCAGTGTCATGCAGCATGTTTATGGGTGTACTGTGTGTGTATGCAGCAGTTTGAGTGTGGTGCTAGAGTGTTCTGTGTTTGTGGCACGAGGTGCTGGTGTATAATGTGTAGTGTTGTGTGTGTGTGTGTCGTATGTTATGTTGTTGGTGTGCTTGTTGGTTTGGGTGTGTACTAGGTGCTGATTTGTGTATAGAGGTTGCAGGTTGTGTGTGTGTGTGTGGTGTTGTGGTTGTTGTGGTGGTGTGGTGTGTGGTGTGTGTTGTGTTGGTGTGTTGTGTGGTGGATGTGTGTTGTGTGTGGTGTGTAGAGGTAGGTGAGTGTAGTGCAATTTTAGAAGTGGCTGCAGTGTGTGTGTTGTGTGTGTGTGGTGTTTGTGTTGGGTGTTGCCTGTTTATGTGTAGTCAGCAGTTTGTGTGTGTGTAAGCTGATGTGTGTGTGTATATAGCTCCAGGTGTGTGTTGTGTGGTGTTTGTGTTGTGTGTGTGTGTGTGGTAGTCATTGTCAGCAGCGATGTTTTATGGGTGTAGAAGCTGTGTGTGTAGGCAGCACTGTTTGTTTGTGGTCAGCAGCTGCTTTGTACGTGGTGTGTTGTGTGTGTGTGTGTGTTGTGGTGTGTGTGTGTAGAGTCTGCTGGTGTTGTGTGTGTAGAGCTGCTTTGTTGTGTGTTGTGTAGAGGTGCTTGTGTTTGTGTAGAGCTCTGTGTTGTTGGTGTGTAGAGCTGTGCTGTGTGGTGTAGAACTGTCGTGTATTGTGTGTGTGTGGTGTGTGTAGTCAGCACAGCCTTTGTGTGTGTTGAAGCCGCTGGTGTGTTGGTGTGCGTTGTGTACACAGAGGGCGCAGTCTGTGATATAGTGATATCCTGCAGTGTTTAAGCAAAATAAGTGTGGTTTTCATGTCATTACCCATTTTACTATTTATAATAAAAAATCTATTTAACTTACAGTATATGTAGCACGTCCCTCGGGCTTCCCCAGACATGTCGGTTCTCTTTCTCTACCTCGCGACGCGGAGGCAAGTGCAGGGGTGTTCCCGCTCGTCCCGCCGGGCGCTCCCGGCGACATCAGCTACAAGGGCCCGCCATCTTGTGTGGCGTTCCGCACATAGGCGGAAGCTCGCGCAACGGCGCAGTATAGCCTCAGATGCGATATGGCAAGCCTTACAAGGAGTTAGCGAAGAGGCGCTCCATAGTCAGGGGACATCCCCCAGGTTTTCGCACATGCGCAGTTAGCAGCGGCGGCGGCCATTACACAACCTGCGCACGAGGCCCAATGTTAAAGATGAGCCACCAGGACTACAGTTCCCAGCAGCCTCTGGGGCTGCACTTTCACCACCTGTGTCACATCAGCCAGTCAGCCCGGGCTCCATAAATGCTGACACGATTCTCTGCTGCACAAGTTGCAACAATTTGTGTGAGACAGGGATTGTCGATTTAGGATTGGGACACAAGAGGGGGGGATGGTGTTTGTGCAGGGAGGAAAGGTAGCCTCCTGCATAGGCCAGAAAGTCTCCCCTTAGCCCCCAGCATGCCTACTCCCTCAGGCTTGTTGGTGGTACTACGGACTGCTTCCCCTTAGTACTAGGGACAGGTCCCCTGTAGAACCGAGATAATTGAGGGTCCAGCCAGGAACCGGTGACTACTCCTTCAATTGCCTGTGAAGGTAATACATCCTCTGCGTTAGCAGAGATGAATAAGGCATTATAAAGGTGGATCACTCCATGCGGAGCACCCACCGTTGGGCGAGGCATCTTGTATCATCTCCTGAGCAAGGATTCCAAGCAAAGTCATCTTCGCACACCGTACAAGGCGCACCGGCAGGTATTTCCAAGTCCACCAAGTGCACCAACCTACACTTCATCTTAGGGGCAGCGCTGTTCCACACTGGGTGGGGGTTGTGGGGACTCTTGGGACTTGGGTACAGGACTTGGGTGCTGCGTGTAGGATGTTATTCAGCCAGTTAGGGGTCAAGGTTAAGCTGCCACTATTGGCGAGGGTGGCATATATATCGGTGTGCACTCACTAGGTGATGTTTCACACTGTGAGAAGGTAGATCTCGTTGTGTTGCTATACAATATGAGTGCTTTTATTGTGTTTAATTTTCGTCGTTCGAGTAAACCTTTTTTTATGCCATAACCCTGGAGGTGTGTAAGTGGGGGTGTTTCCGGGGAGTAAAGGTAGGGGTAGGTCCTGAGTTGTCGAGGTATGATTTCTGTTTTTTTTCTTTGTTGTTGGTGTTTTTTTATTGATTAAGATACATGAAGTAAGACATTCGATAGGTGGCGCGATGTGAAAGGTAAGTCAATCGATTTTATATGTTGTGAGCAGATTTGGATGATTTGTGTTTCGTTTGGTGGTTTTTAGGGTTGTTTGGGGTGTCGGTTGTGTTTTTCGTTGAGTCGACTCCGCGGCACGCTACCACACCTCCTCACCCTATCCCGCGCACGACCCGTTTGCCCCCCCCCCTTTTTTTTTTTTATTGTTTTCTTGTGTTTTCTTTTCCTTTTTATTTCTTCCAACGCACTACCCCAACTAACAGCACCAAAGGGCCCCAACTTTTTTATTGAGATTTTTTTTTTTTTTCCTCTTCTTTTTGCCCCTTTCTACATTCCTATAGAATCCTACCAGAGGCAGCTTACCGACAAGAACGTTCCAGATTTACCCCATGCTTCTTCACTAATCGAGGCTCAGTCCTCCTGTGATCCTGACAGGTAGAACGCACCACACCAAGGTAACAGAGTTCCCCGCCACACACACTGTCTGCGATTGGTGGGGGGGAATACCGTTTACATATACACAATGTCTATTATTTTAAAAAGCCTACATTTAGCCTATAATAGTAATAATCCCCTCAGAACATGGGCATTACGCCATAGATGCCCTCCTGATGGGATTAATTACTTAAACACAGTATAGTCGCTGTGTATGATTTGAGTACATGTATTATCCTGTATATACCTTGACTAATTAATAATCACTGTATATAGACTTAATTAGCTTTATCACTATATAAAACTTAATTACATGTTTAATCACTATATATAACTTGCTATGTAATGTAATAATCACTGTATAACTTGACTAAAAATGTATAATCCTGTATATATTGTCTACTTGTATAATCACTGTATATAATTTGTCTATGTATAATCACTGTATATATTTTGACTAAATGTATCATCACTGTATATATTTTAAATGAATACAGTATAATCCTGTATAGGTAGTCCTGTTATCCATGTTTCACTGTGACATCAATGGCATATCCAATGCTTTACAATGAACCCTTTTCGCTGTCCTGGAAGGTCGTTATCCAACGCTCACTGCCACTGATTAACATGTGACCTCACTTTACAACGGTTTTCACTATCCACGTTTCTTCCAGAACGGATTCCGTTGGATAACCGAGCATTGCCTAATATATAAGTTGACTACTGTACATGTATAGCGGCTGTATAGAATTTGAGTAACATGTATAATCGCTGTATAAATTTGACTACATGTATAATCACTGTATATAAATTGACTACATGTATAATCATTGTACAGTATCTAATCTGACTACATGTATACAGTATATCACTGTATCTCCTCTACGCATGTAACTTATATTATAAATAATCTGACTACATGTATAATACTATATATATCTGACAAACATGTAGATCACTGTATATAACTTCCTATATGAGATCCGATCACAATTAGTATCATTTACTAACCTGTATAGATCACTATATAAAGATTAGACGTCACTACAGTGTATAATCACTTTAATATAATACTGACTACCTGTATCATCCGCTGTATCAGATAACTAGAAATAAGCCAAGGGATATAAACCCGGAACTTGCAGAGTTACAGTAAATACTATAGACAGAAGTTACGACCATCAGATATTAGAACTGTGGAAATGATGGTGTTCTTGGACCTGAATGGCTGCTCCATCCGCCAATCTGTTTGGAGGCAATGTTTCTTACAGTAACATAAATTTAAATATAAATGAAGCATTCTATAGATTACTCCGAATGTAGTACTGGGGAGCATTTGTTAAGTCCAGTACTGTAACTTTGTTACGGGTATTACATGATTATACTGCACACTGGGCATGGTCAGCCCTTAATTCCCCACTCTAGCTCAACATCACTGAAACATAACTCCACTAGTACTGCACATAAACTGGCCTCCCACTGTGGGATTATACACTCTTATTGAAACACGTGTACATTTGTTAAACAATGAAAGAACAAAGAGGCACAAATAATAATAATTTAATAGGCTTCTCTGAAGTTGTGTTTCGTTTGCTTTCTTCATTTTATTCATATGGGGGGGGGGCCTACATAAAATAAATGAAGTTTTTAATATATATAACAACAAATTTCAATTTGTTTGAATTGGTAACGCATTTTGAACTTATTTACTGATCATGTTGCCTACCCGTGCTAAAAAATATCGTCGGTATATTGCAACAGTAAATTTAATTCTCACTGCTTCACACCTGGGGATACAGAATTAGTGAATAGGTCGATAAATAAACTTGGCTTAAACCCTGATATTCCCCAATTTTTTATTTATTTGATCATTATTGAATTTAGACCACACGTGCCTCTGAAGGACTAAAGTGGATTAAGAGATGTTTGCTGAAAAGCCTAATAAGTCCCATTCCTCAGCAAATTGTGATCATAAGCGCAGTGTTACAGTGGCAATGACTGGGGCAAGAGCAGCGGAAATAATTGCACCCGATTTATCCAAAATAACAACTCTGACTCTCAGATGAATTTATTTTCTGTGATACTTCTGGTGCTATGTTTTTGCACTGGTTTTTGCCCCATTTTGTAGCTGGAGACGCTAGAAAAAGATCCTTTTATTCTTGTGCCACTTCTCTGGCGTTATAAGGATTTTCAGCTAAAGCATTAAAGTTATATACAAATGTACCGGTATCCCTCTACCCCAATCACAGATAGAGTGTATGTGAGGGGGAACCTGATGTTTTACCAGGTGTGGTGTCATACACCTTTAAGGTTCAAAGAGTGCCTGAGCCTCCGTTGCTGGAACCTGGGGTGGTCCTCTGGATCGATCTGGTTTTCAGTGCCTCATCTGTGTATGTTTTAGGAATGTAGAGGTTGCCTACACCGGACCCCACATCTCATAATACGTACAATACCGGAGATGTAGTTTAACCAGTTTAATCATACACTTCATACTTACATAAAACCATTAACTGTGCAGCTTATAATCTACTATCCCCTAGGGGGTCACTTGTCCACCATGGGTCCTCTGCAGTAAGCGTTGATAAGGGAATATCGCCATTTTTTATAAGCCAAAATTGGGTTGAGATTTCAGTACGCCGATAAGTGCTTTACTCGCCATGTTTCGGAGCCATTATTTTGTTTTGGCCATTCGGCTGCCGAAACCTGTTTTCCGCCCCTGATCTCCACTTTTTTAAATAAACGGCTGGATTCAACAAAAAAAAACACTTTCGTGGCTGATCGAGCACCTGGACGAATTGAGATGTTATGGCCGAATTTCTCCCCGCCAACTAAAGTTGGCAGTTTGGAGGGGAGAACGACGCTAAGGCTGCCGGGAACTGCACTTTAGAAAAAAAAAATCTTCTGTTACATCAATGGAGTCATGGAGCGGGGACGTATAACAGTATATTAACTGTTTACGGTTTTCATTGCTCACAATACAAACGTCATTGCCTTACGTGTGGGGGGCATTCCCTTGCATTAGTGTCAGCAGCTGACGTTTATTATTTGCATAACATTGTACTTTTACATTTTTCAGCATTGGCGGGTCACATTACTCATCATGTGAATGTGTGTTCCAAGGAACATACTAGCTCACTCTAAAGAGAACCTCACATCATATCACACCATTTTATTAACTGAGCCCACAATTATTTATCATTGATGTTACACATGTCACACATGTCACACAATACACCGTATATTCATTTTCCCTTTACATTACACAATGCTTTTAATGTGGTCAACGCATCTTTAAACGTCATGGTAACCTCTAAATTCTCATGTTTACATCTCATTTGGTCCTCCCTATTTTCATGACGTCACTTATTGGACGATCAATCAACATTGCATGTTTTACTTGTAACCGTTCATTACAAGCACTACTCAACCTACTTAGTACACCACATGTACCTAATTTCCATCATTGGGACACCTTTTAACTCATTCTATAGCAAACTATCCTCCTTACAGAAAGCATGCATATGCACACTCTATTCTGGTTGTCACATGTGCAAATAACTGGCTAATTTACACAGGTTGACCAAACTTCTCCCACTTCATCTCAGCCTTTTTGGTCTAATTACATGACTGACGTTTGCGTTCGAGAATTTTACATTCATGGCAACATGCAACGATTTATTTGCCATGCATGTTTGTACAGCTTCAACGTCACATCATTGCAAATATCATCATTCCCTGGCAGATACACACAACAATACTTATAACACAACGGCAACACAGCTTGCCCCAGAAGTACTTTATTATGTTAATGTAAACACCTGCATTTACTATGTCACCTGACATCATCAATACCTATTTAAAGGACCTCCCATTACCTGCTCATTCACAGCTACTCATTTCAAATGTTGGATTGTTTTGAACAGAGAACAGTCTTTTCTATTGACATGCTTGCTGATCAAGAGATCTAGAGGGGCAGGGAGGGACACAAAGCCGAGGGACATTACAGGGACAGTCATACGCGGATACACAGGGACAGGGTGAGAGTGGACAGGCCGAGGGACAGGAGATCATAGGAGAAAACAAGTTTGTGCCTCGTCCGCGTCTGTCCAGGGAGAGAACCCTGTAGTTGGATGAGTGAGGAGGAGATTGGTAAGTCCGCTATCGTTTGAGTTCAGCAGCAATCTTATCTCTTATCAGGAGATAAGGGGAATTTATATTTTTTCACAGCAAGTCGTGCAAGTCCCTGGGCTTGTTAAAATGCTGTGCTCATTACATTATCTTGCTTCCGCGTCATACCAGACACCTGTGGGCATAGTGGGCGGGGTCTCGCCATCTATCATTCTCTATGCACTCAATAGACGCGCTAGGAATTAGATTCATTTTCCTACAGAGGCGACAGAGTGGCTAGGAAGTCAGGACTGGCTTTATATTAGCAGGTAACCATGTGTGGCTGGGTGCAATGATTGCACACCTTTTGCTTTGATTGCACCTAGTCAGAGTGAGCATGGTAACCGCAATCGTAAGCAACTACTTCCTCATGTACGGTGTATTTGATTTGCCACGATGAGGATATCATGTGGTATCCCCCAAATTCCCTGGTTCCATCACGATTCCTCTATCCTGAGGACTCTTCAGTCTTCCATGCGTTCGAAGAGGGACATTTTAACTGGTTGGCTGCTGGGTTAGTACACATTTACATGTTCTATCTAAACCAACACATTTTATTTAGGAATGTTGGCATGTACATTTGATCACTATTCCATCACTTATGGTGCTTCCATTCATTATAGGTGACTCAGGATACGGAATTAGGCCGTTGCTCTTGACTCCGGTGCTCAACCCTCCCTAAACTGAAGCATAGGACAGGTACGATATGCAGCCCATAGTATCTACAAAGATCTGTTATAGAGAGGACATTGGCCTACTCAAGACCCGTTTGAGGGTTGTCGGGACAGAAAACTGTTTTGGGGCTCTTCTATACCCGCCCTTCAAAAAAGTGCTGATATTATTATCCTGTGCCTGTTGCATTTTGGTCACATGTTGCACTCAGGCACAATGTAATCAGCCCTAGCTGATCCTTGGTAGACGATCATCCCACCCGTGTAGCTGCCTGAAAATGAACAACGCCATGGTGGCAGCACGCATATCTCATCAATTAATTTTTTCTGTAAGTAAAAACATATATTGTTCCAAGTTATATTTTATAGTTACATTATGTTATCTTAACACTAATGGTTTTTTTATATCCCTTTCGGTAGGACCAGATGAATATGGGCACACCTTTCTTCTCGCTGCTTGTGTGCACAAAGGATGTGGCACCGGTATGTTATTGTTTGCACAGGTTATATAATCCGCTTCAATTGTACTTTTGTTGGTGTATGTGAATACAAATGGGGTAACAAGCACTAATATTTTAGCCATTGTGTTGTTCCTTTGCTAAGACATACACATATTCTGCCCATACTCCATTCATGCTTCTAGTAGGCTTACATAAATGTTATTGGTGCAGTGTAACATGTACATCCATATGATGTGTACACCAGCTGATAACATTTTGAATGTCATTAAATATAGCATGGTGTTTTCGACATTTTACACCAAATACACCTTTGCTGTGTGGTTTGACTGTTACTGAAGATGGCATGTCAATGTTTGCAATTTATATATTGTTCGCTTTGCATTATAGGTATATCGCCAGTATGACTGTCATGGTATGTATATTTATTTGCCGATATCTCTCATAATAGTGCCTACCCTCATCTTCCTATAATTATTTTGAAGTAAAACCCAACATATTGGTTTTTAACACCATGTACCATACATGGTACTTTCTGTATATGTGAGATGGCATTTTAGCTTACTCTTGATCTTGTCATGTGGCATTGGTATTAGATAAATGATTACTCACATTTCATCACATTTTAATGTATGTTTCCTTATAATTCCATTAATGTAATATAGAATTTGTTTGGAGACAGGGATAACTGTACTTATTTGTTTACTTACGGGAGCTCATTCATCACGGATGAAATGACTGATCATAACACTACATGCATAATGCTGTAATCACAACAATTCGTACTACATCTTCATATTTAGCAATGTAGGGTGTTTTTTTATTCTCGAATTAATAGTTCACATTCATTTTACATTTGTGACATGGTGGATGTATAAGTCACACTGTGTGGATGTGTCCTAACATGTACCAAGTGTAAAACTGTTAACAGAAAACAACAATTTGTGTGCAAATGTTCCTACTGTCATTTACATTTGGCTAATTTTACCAAGATGACCAGTTTGGTAATATTTTTGCAATTAAATCACGTCCCTTCATCATTATCATGATGATAATTATCAAGTATTCCTCACAATTGTCAACGTCATCCACGTGCACAGTAGCATAGACACACTTTAGAACACTGTTTGTGTCTGTTCACTTTGTGTATGATCCATGTATAACCACCGACAAATGATAACCTCCAGCTTTTATTATGGTAGCTTATATCATCAATATGGACTATACTAGTATTTTTTAGAACGTTTACTAACACAGTAACTATCTTTAGTTAGGTTAAGGAAATATATATACACAGAAACGTACTTCATTACATGAGTTGATGTCATATTCAGAACATCATGCCTGTAGGGGACCACAACATCTGGCCACTAACATTAAGTTGCTACAGTCCCAAAGCCATTTTATCACATACCCATGTCAAAGGATTTTTAACAATAAATGGCTAGTTGGTTTAGTTTCCTCTTTCATTGGGAGAAGGATTGCTCGTGATAAAGACACACACTGGCACTGAGAGTTTGAATTCAAGGGGAGTCTGTTCATTCCCGGTGTCGGCTTCCTTGGGACCTTGGGCCAAGTTCCCTTTATCTCCCTGTGCTCAGGCGGCAAAAATAAATTGTAAGTTCCGACGGGCCATGGACCTCAGCCTGAAAAATGTGTCTGTAAAGCGCTGCGTACAAACTAGCATCGCTATACATGAACAATGCCTCATATTATAATTATTATTATTGTTAATATTTCGACAGTCATTACTTTCCATTACACAATAGATACACAATTGTGTAGCAGAGTGGGAATGGGTTGTTATATATAAACACACCATGCCATAACATGATAGTAGTCATTAAAGAACACTCAATAAAATCATTAGGCACTATTTTGCAAACCTCATTAGTTAATTAGTGCTTATGCAATATAAGTCATAAGGTATCACTTTTTAATTGTTTTGTTAATAGCGCTGCAAGCAATATAAAATTCGTTCCATATGTAGTATAGTATCGGGTGCGCTCCTCCTCAAATCATCTTATATAAAGGTAGACTCTTCTGAAATCATACATATCCTATTGTATCTTCCCCGACATCTCTGAAATACAGCAAACAACATGATTGTCAAATATGCCCTTACTATATTGTATCCGTGAACAACGCTTTACAACAGCTCTATAATGATTGGTGTACATACACCGTCACTCACTTATAGGTTAGAACTACATGTAACTCCCAAGTAAAAAAAAAAAAACTGGGTAAGTTTCTTTTCTTTTAAAGTTGTAGCATGCACTAACTATGTATATGATGTGAACGTTTCCGGATACTGAAAAATGTTGCGCGCACTCTAGTGTGCGCACGCACTTCACGCTCTTGGCTCACTAATCTGTTCTCGCATGCTCACACAAAGCGTACGTTGTGCTTCCATACATCTTGAAATACCATTAAACTAAAATCTTGATTTCAAATACAATGAATACTGAAACGTACATTCGTTCTAGAACGAGTTACATCTGTATTCTTTTTTAAAACAGCCGTGTTTTGACAGAAGGACTGCCGATAACACAATGCGCAAATGCACTACGTGTGACGTCATGTTAAACCATCGTGAAACGCACAGCTAACACTCTCCCTACTCATTAACATTCGGCTAACGCCCATTTACCGCTACAAACACTGAGCCGCACACATTACACACTCAGTTCCTTTACTCATAAACCACATGACAGCCAATATGTTTGAGGCGCGAGCCTCCACCACGTCGCTTGGGGTTCGGGACTTACATCCGTAATCTTTTTTAAGGACGCCTTTGGCCATTCAAGTGTTCCCACGTCATACGTGGTGGACCCGCTTTTTAAAATTTTAGATGTAGCTGATAACAAACAGGTATGTGTTAGAGCTTATGGTAAATGTTGCTAATATGTTTAAAGGGATAGGAAGTACGTATATTTATTCCGTCAGCAATGTGTACTACTCTTTCAGGTCTACTCTAAATTGTGATTCGGAAACAATTTCTTTGTGATGCTACATTTATGCAGTTCTGCAATGTTCGCTGTATCCCTATCCACCATTGAAAGGGGAAAGGTGGTTACAAAAAAAAAAAACATTTAAAACGCGAGTCAACTCATAACTGTTGTTATATTTACCATTTTTCCTTTCTAGAATAAACTCCTTCGTCTGCTGCCACGGTCGTCGCCAGAAATGCAGCTTTTTTCATCCTTCTTGACCCAACCACCCCTCTGAATCCAGTATGACACAACATCTCCTCCATAAGCGCTCATATGAATCGCCACTGCTTGCTTCAAACAATTGGTCCGTGGAGGTAGGTTCATATTCTTCGGTACCCATTCCACTGCATTTCAGCTAAAGGCTGGTACATAATCATAGTAGTTTTTTGTTTTGTACAATGTGGGTTTCAGGAATGGAGGGTGCAGATATTGCAGCAAGGTATCGCTTCACACGGAACAGTAGTGACGGATCCATTGCTATTGGCAATTAGTAATAAATATGCCTTTAACCACAATATATGTGCCCTCTTTCACGGTGAAAGGTTTTCTTTTGCAATCTTCCAGAACGCATAGTTGTCTCTAGCCTTATCCTGCAGCCACGTGCAAAAAGTCATTAGTTTGATAAAGTGATCTTATTGATGAATTAAAATTGCCGCATGCCGACGGTCTTGGTAATACTGATATTTTTGCTTGAATCATATCATAGATTGGCGTGTGCTCGCTTGGTGTGCCGCTTTTTCTCAAACTAGCTTCTGACACCATGTATTTATAGCCAATTCGGATTCATATTTTTTCACGAATCTTCAGCCATTGCAAAATTAGCGAAAAAGATGTGTCAGGTATCTGGTTCTTTGCTCATCAAAATGAAACTGCTCAATGGCTAACAAATTGCTATGTGTTTCCTTTTCATGTCAGAAAACTTAAACTGTAAACTCCTATTTCAACCGCCAATTGGTTTGTATTAGTGTTTAATTTTTGCTTGAAAAATTTGTGGTTTGTGATAGCCCGCAATGTGGGACAAACATGTATCCTTGTTTTATTTATCATCTCGTTCTTCTGAAACATTCCTACACTTTTAATTCAGTAACATAGAGTTTTCTTGAAAAATAATCAAAGAGCACTGTGTGAAAATAGTGTCCTTAGACAGCCCATATCATTAACTACAAACACTCAAATGACAAGGTTTTTTTCCCACATACCCCGAAGTATTTGAAAGTGCTGTTTAAGCTCCCTGTCTGCCTGAGGTGTTAAATAACGTGAAATCATGGTCTCTATATATATATATATAATAAATATATCTCTCTCATAATAAGATATAATAAAAGTGTCTATTGTACTATATGTATAATTGTGGTTGGTATGTGTAATGTGTAATTATATATATATATATATATATATCTATATATATCTGTATATATTATATATATATTATTATATATTCGTAAAAAAAAATAGTTTTTTATATTGCGCAGAGTAACACAACATATTATGGCAGTATAGCCCTGGTATGAACCTATTTAACATGGTGATAAACATGAGTGAATTAAGTAATAACATATTTGGTTGCGCCAATTTAGAGGCTCACACTTTAGTATAGTTCTCAAACATTAGGGCCTGTATTATTTAAATACTTGTTTTCACAAGGAGCTGAACTTGTATGTTTTTTGTAAATACTCTAGTACCATTTAGATAGTACTATCTATAACATACCACACACCACACACACACACACCACACACAGTTGTGTGTGTGTGTGTGTGCATATTCATACATACTACATATATATTTAGTATAATTCCAGAGATGTTCTTGAAAAGAACATAATATGATTAAAGGACAACATTACAATGGGCCAAGCAAAGGTACTTAATATTAAGCACAAATCCTGCTGTACACGTACAAGAAGATGTTTTCGTTACATAGGTGCTTTTATAATTGCATTGAATATATATGCACATGTCAATGATTACATCAATTGAACACATGCCACCCAAATGCAATGTTTTTGCTGGCAAGTTCAAGGGCAGCTTCTTCTAACTTAGCAACTGGCTCCTGGTGACCATTACTGAACAACGATTAAAACATATAATATTTATAAACACTATTCATTAATAGGAGTGTTAACATTTCCACACACCTTCACGTGTACAAGACTACTGAAAGTTGTAAAACACAAATCTCAGCATACATACACTTTATAGATAATCTGAGTCAACAAAACAAGGACCAAAGACATATTTTGGTGAGATATATAATTTATTTTTTTTGTTGCCTTTAGGAGCAGTAACAGGCCTGCTTGTTGTCTCTTGAATTTTCCTTTTTCGTTTGCCACCAACTTTAAGCCAAACAGCGCCACTTGTAGTGGCCTCTGCACGTCACGGAGTGCTTGTGGCCATTGACTCACCTACACCGGCTTTTGGGCATTGATTCACCTACGGCTTTGGGCAGTGATTCACTCTAATGGCTTTTGGGCAGTGATCCCTACAGGGCTTTTGACCAGTGATTCACTTACAGGGCTTTTTGGCAGTGAATTCACTACAGTGGCTTTTTGGCATGATTTGCACCTACAGGTGCTTTTGGGCAGTGATTCACTTACATGGCTTTTCGTGGCAGTGATTGCACCTATCAGGGCTTTTGGGCAGTGATTCAACCTTACAGGGCTTTTGGCATGACTTCACCTACAGGCTTGTGCCACTGACACATGTGAGCAGTTGGTAGACAACTGCCAGTGATGGTTGGTCTTTTCATGTGTGTCTTTTGTTGTTTTTGACCCAAACTGGTCAGTATTAACTGCTTTGTTTCTTTTGGGGCCGTCCTTTGTAGTTGTCAGCTGCTGATTTGTACAGATGGCAGCGGTATGATTCGTCAGGAACCCCCTCACGCACATGTGCTGGCTACTTGACTCGGTACACATTTGGGTCCTGTGAATGAATATCAGAGCATGTGGTGAAAACTGACCTGCATGAACGATCCTGCCTGGCAGTGTTGATGTTGAATTGTGGACTTAGTCATTCTCCATTAATTAGCTTGTGTTTTGCTGAACAACTAATCTTCGAACAGTGTTGATTTTTGGCACTTGTTTTAGGCACTTCACATTGCAGACCTTTGTGATGTGCCAATGTGTAAACTGTTTCTCTCGCTTCTGCAGTGCATCAATCCTTTCCACGCACGGTCATCAGGTCAAATGGCGACTA
The DNA here is from genome assembly GCA_036426205.1 of Ascaphus truei. Lineage (NCBI taxonomy): Eukaryota > Metazoa > Chordata > Amphibia > Anura > Ascaphidae > Ascaphus > Ascaphus truei. The sequence goes on from WSYH01002390.1 coordinate 20,573, forward strand.
TTTTTCTGTCTTGTTCACACAATTTTTCCCTCAGAAGCTACAAATTGCATCGTTGTGGTATTTGCTGGTCGATTTGGGCGGTAAACTTTTCAATTGGACACCTTCTTCTGGTCACCTGTGCTTTTATTTGTGTGTCTAATGGCCGGCGCGTGCATCATCATCATCATCATCATCATCATCATCATCATATCCTCTTCATCATTTCCTACAATATGTACAACATTATTAATGGCATTTGATCTCTGGCTGTGTTACTGATGTCATTCGACTGTGTCCATAAGTACAACTAACATGTTTCCACTACGTTTTAATACCTCACATTAAAACTACCTTGATTAAGAATAATGTTTGGACTCAGTATGAATATGAGTGAATAAAACTGGCTGTAAACTCACAATCCTACATTATGTTAACTCACTAACACAATACATGTTGCTTACACTTCATTATTCACTGACACTAAATTAATCCTACTTACAAGAAATGGTGGCAAAACAAATACATGACACATGAACACCATAACATAAGAAGACACATATTATAGTTGGCCACCAACTGATACACTCACCTTCCAGGTGTGTTGAGTGTGGCTGACCCCAGGTGAAGCACACTTGTCCGTCTCAGTGACACTGTCCGTCTAGGGCAACTATAATATACAATAACATAAGTTTTACATTTACATGTGTAAATATTGAACCAAGACGTTTTGTCATGTTCTGGTATTAATGAGTACTCATATACAGCATCATTTCCTTGTAACCTCAAATGTGTGTGGTAAAGTTAGAACATCATAGTTGTAATAACAAGTCATGCCTGTGTACTTAGATTTTTTTGAGTTCCTACATCAAACATACTATGTTTCTGCAGTAATGCTGAGATAAATAGATTAATTAAATTTGTACATAAAATCATATTTGTGTAGTGATATCAGTATCATAAATGTACATAATATCCATGAGATGACCATGTCACAGGAGTTTACATGAAGGTGGTCATATGTGCAAAAGATTGTGTTTTTTGGTAGAGGATATGTGTGTACATTACATATAGATGTGGGCACTCACCTGAATGTGGCTGTGACTCAACAAGACAACCATGCAGTGTGTTGATACAGGTGTCGTTGATATGTGGTCTCAACTATAGATATGAGTGAACTCATGTGTGCTACGCTTTGATACATTAATGATTGTGGGCACTTAAGTAGGCTAAAGTGAGCTTTCAAATGAGTGTGATTAACTTCAGTTGTGCTTATCAGGTTTGTAAGAACGTGTATTCCCTTCCGCCAAAAAGCCTAATCAGTCCCACACCTTTTCCATTACTTAAACAGGTGAAAATGGTGTGAACTAAAGTTGACCCTAAAGAGACGCTGTAATTAGTGTGTGTGTGCTGAACACCCCGTCCCCCTCGGTTGAAGTGTATGCGTTGATGAGATATTAATTGCAGCTGCTTTAAGCACAATGGTGATAGAGTCTAAATAGTCGTGTGCAGTTTTTTAAGGTTATTGAAAACAATGACATAACTTGATACGTGTGGCCGCATTATGCTGTCTGTAATGACTTAAAGCAAAAATGGACCTTTACTTAACAACTATATTGTGTTTAGTGCAGTGATGTTGTCGGCCGTTGTCATGCATATATTTGATGCATGCTTAAAATAGGCAGTAATGGTCATGTTTTGTCGGAGTAAATAATAAAATACCAATAAGTTATCTATTTCTGCTCTGTACCTGTAGCTAGTAATAATTTCCTCATTAACAGTGTTACACATTGTACTCCCTGTTTGTTCCCCATCTTCTCGCCCAACCATCAATTGCTTCCATCTGCGCAATGCATTTTGGGAATTCAACATGTAATATGAGGCACAGCAATGGCACTACGTGGGGCTATATTAGTTACTGCTTTTAGTAGGACTACAACACTAGATGTTATTTGAAATATATATATATACAGAATCATACATATACATATATAGATGCAGGTATGCTTATATGTTGAAGACACGTATAAAAATCAGTGTAAATATGGCAAAATAACTGTAAGCAACGACAAGCTTAGTACAAGTATATTCTCACCTGATGGAAATGTGAGGATAATCTCAAATATCCCGGTCACCAGGGTAAGCCTTCCACGACGACGGATGAAGTTTTGTCCCGATGCAGCTGTCTCCCCATGGACTTAATATGATACGTGTGGTGTCGGCCACCTCCTGGCCAGTACATGCACGCGTTGGTGTTCGTATTTTCTTTTTTCAATTTGGACTAATTATCATCATCTCTTGTACAATTCCGCTTGTCCCCTCCATGATTCCCACATCCGCATGGACACCATGACTATTGTGTCCCCACATTTCTTTTCGCTTGTCTGAACTTGCCGCCCTTGACAAACATACAAATATATTAGGTAAATTAATAATAATAGAAGCACAAACAGTTTCCCTACACTGGCTAGCTGTTCCAAGAGTTAGCAACCATGCTGTTTTATGTGTAATATGTGAACACATGAGCCTTCATACTAAACCTATACATTCAGCAAGGTTCGCATTCATATTGTATGCAGTTTATGGCAAATTGACCGTCCTGTGTTTAGTGTCCTTGTAAGGCAATTAAAAGCGTTTTTTCCAAACTAATTAACATAGAAAGATATTCTGAACCCTATTGCATATGAACAAAACTCATATGACCTAGGATCACCTGTATTTGAATCATAAATGTAAAGATACACTTACCTAGTAAATTCCAATAAATACTGTCATCGTGCCTCCAGAATGCCAGTGCAAACTGTATTTTCCCTGTCATTGAAGCGAGGATGACGTTGGCTTCTTCTCCACACGTTTATTCGCGAGCAGGTTTTAGTGTGCAGAGCGTGGCTGGTGCTGCTGGACCTCTCCTTGTTCCATGAAGAGCCTCCAAAAGCTGCCCACCAGCAAGCACGGGGGCCACCACCACACCCCATCAGCAAACTGCGCCACCGATCAGCACTCACAGCACCATCACCCCACTCCTAGCACCACACCTTCCCACTCCATCACCCAGCAACTCCCACTCCTATCACCCACACTTCCCCGCACCAGCCTCCACTGACCACTCCACAGCACTCCCAGCACCAGCACTCCCCCCCCACAACAGCAACTCTCCCTCCCACCCATCAACAGCCCTCCCACTTCCCCTCAACATCACTGCCCCACATCACCGAGCCCCCATCAGCTGCCCACTTCCCAATCAACACCCTCCCCCTCCCCGCACAGCCCTCCCCCTCCTCTCCACCACCCCTCCTCTCCCCCTCCTAGCATCCCTCCCTCCCAGCACCAGCACTCACTCCCCTCCCAGCACATCGCACCCACTCCCTCAACCGCACTCCAACCTCCCCGCACAGCCACTCCCACTCCCACAAACAGCACTCCACTCCAGCAAACACACTCCCACTCCCAGCAACATCACTCCCCTCCCAGCAACAGCACTCCCTACCTGTATAATCACTGTATATAATCTGACTACCTGTATAATCACTATATATAATCTGACTACCTGTATAATCACTGTATATAATCTGACTACATGTATAATCACTGTATATAATCTGACTACCTGTATAATCACTATATATATAACTTGACTACATGTAATCACTGTGGATATGACGTGACTTCAGTATAATCACTATATATATAATCTGAACTACATCATAAATCAACTGTATAATAATCTGACTACCTGTATAATCACTTGTATATAATTTGACTCTACCTATATAATCAGTATATATCTGACTACATGTATAGCACTGTATATAATCTACTACATGTATAACACTGTAAATAGAATCTGACTACTCTTTGATAATCACTATCTATACCAGTCACTACATGCATAATCACTGTATATCATCTGACTTACCTGTAATATCACTGATATAATTTGACTACCCTGTATAATCACTGTATATAATATGACTACATTATTATCACTATATATAATTGTCTACATGTATAATCACTGTATCATAATAGACTACCTGTATAATCACTGTATCAATACTAGAATTCCAAATATACAAAACACGAGAAGTTGCAGAAGTTACAGTAATTATAAACAAGATACAACATCAGATATTATACTGATGGAATGAGGGTGTTCTTTGGACCTGAATGGCTGGCCCATTCCACATGCTGTTGGAGCAAATGTGTATTACAGTAACATGAATCTATACTATAATTTTCAATTGGGATTTCGTTTTTCTCAAAGCCATCAAATGATCTACAACGGCAACCACGTACACCACAAACTTCACTTGCACATTCTGCTGCGAAAATTTGGTGGTGAACGCAAACTATTTTGAGGCTTCACAATGTCACTACACCTCCCAATTTGGTCATTCTAATGTTTCACTCTTCTGGACATGCAGTAAATCAGGGTGCGTGGCTAACTAAGGGGGGGCTGCTACAAGGGGGGCGTGGCTACAGAGCTCCACAAGTGAGGGGGCGTACGTGGGATTCAAAACCGAACCTGGCTGGTCAGGGGAGAATGGGATGCGGCAGGGGGAGATGAAGATGCTGCAGGGGGCTTCAACTATAGCCGCGTAGTAGAATCAACTTGAGTGAGAGCAGAGCAGACTGTAGGGAGGGCGCCCCTACTTCCTTAGACACAGGCCCGTTATGGGGGCCAGTTATCTCCTATGCATTTAAACTTCTGCGTCACTTGGACCAATGGGAATAAAATGCCATGGAGATAACCGTCAACCCATTACGGGTCTGTACCGGTGAAGTAGGGGTCCCCTGAGGGCTTGAAACCAATGCAGTTTCAGTCTCAGTGAGACCCCCTGCTCATCTAAACATTACAAAATTAAAATTTATACACATAAATTTCGGTGCGATATTTGCACAGAAGAGACCTCTCAGAGCAGCTGTCCTCTGGCGCCCAGATACAACTCGCCTGTAAGGCATTTCAGAGGGTTCGTTCATCAGACACCGGCTTATCACCCGTTTTGTGAATTTTGCTTATGACAGGTATGAGGCTGATTTAAAATGGTGCCGTGATTTTTTTTATGAACCTCTCTGAATGAGGCCCTAAATTTGGTAAGACCCTCTCCTGCATCCAACTGTAACATTGGATCGGCTGTGCTGAGAAGTCTTATTCAGTGCGAGCAAATACATTCACCGAGTCTTATTGGGATTATACAGCAAATGAGAGAGCCCCGATTCAAGCCGTCTGCCCTTATTCATGAATCCCCGTGTATCAAGGCAAATGTGGTGGCAATTCTAGGGTAACGCGCCTCAAGGGTGTTCATATACATCATAGAGAAGAAAGATCATAGAAGTGATTGCACTGACTAATTTAAACTAAATTGACTTACAACAGTATAATCACTGTACTGTTATAACTTAACTACATGTATAATCGCTCTATATAACTTATTATTATTATTATTAAACATTCGTGCATTATCCAATCAGTAATGCCCGGAATTTAAGCGCAGCATGTGCAGTGTTTCAATGTTGTTTATTTCCAGCCATCAGCCTTTCAAACAGCTGAGTACGGGCAGGGTGAATTCGTCAGGAAGTATCAGCCACGGTTTTGAACTCCTCCCCCTCCCGAGCTGGCAGAGATTTTCTGGTCAGATTCAGTTGAATTGGGGGGTGGGGGGGGGGGCCTTCGGGGAGAGAGATTGTCAAAGCTTATCAATGGCTGTCTGCAGTTTCTCTTGTGGCTTGCAGTTTGTGTTGAGTGTCTGTAGCAGTGTATGTGTGCTGTGGCTGTTGTATATCTGTGTAAGGGTGTGTTGTATAGAGCTCCAGTGTGTGTTCAGTGTCAGTGTCAGCCAGCCAGTGTTTATGGGGTGTAACTGTGTGTTATGCAGCAGTTTGAGTGTGGTGCTGATGCCTGTGTTTGTGTGCGAGGTGCTGGTGTATAGATGTGTAGTTTGCTGTGTGGTGTGTGTATGTTATGTGTTTGGGTGATGCTTGTTGGCTTTGGGTGTGTTAGGTGCTGTGTTGTGTATAGAGGTCAGGTTGTTGTGTGTTGTGTGTGTGTTGGGTGTGTTGTGGGTTGTGTGTGTGTGTGTGTGTGTGTGTGTGTGTGGTTGTTGTTGTGGTGGTGTGTGTGTGTGTGGGTGTTAGAGGTAGGGAGTTAGTGCAATTGTTAGAAGTGGCTGCAGTGTGTGTGTGGTGTGTGGGTGTTTGTTTGGGTGTGTGCTGTTTTATGTGTAGTCCAGCAGTTTGTGTGTGTGTAAGCTGTGTGTGTGTGTATATAGCTCCAGGTGTGTGTGTGTGGTGTGTTTGTTGTGTGTGTGTGTGTGTGGTAGTCAGTGTCAGCAGCGATTGTTTATATGGGTGTAGAAAAGCTGTGTGTGTCGGCAGCCTAGTTTGTTTGGTCGGCTTCTTTGTTCGTGTGTGTGTGGTGTGTGTGTGTTTTTGGGTGTGTGTGTGTAGAGTCTGCGTGTTGTGTGTGTAGAGCTGCTTTGTTGTGGTGTGTAGAGGTGCTGTGTTTGTGTAGAGCTCTGTGTTGTTGTGTTGTAGAGCTGCTGTGTGGGTGTAGAACTGTCGGTATTGTGTTGTGTGTGTTGTGTGTAGTCAGCCGCTTTTGTGTGTGTTGAGCCGGTGGTGTGTGTGTGCGTTGTGTACACAAGGGGCGCAGTCTGTGTATAGGTGGGATATCCGGCAGTGTTTAAGTCAAATATAGTGTGGTTTCATGTCTTACCCATTTTATATTTAATAAAAAAATCTATTTAACTACAGTATATGTAGCACGTCCCCTCGGCTTCCCCAGACATGTCGGTTCTCTTTCTCTACCTCGCGACGCGTGAGGTCAAGTTGCAGGGGTGATCCCGCTCGTCCCCGGGTCCCCGGCGACATCAGCTACAAGGGCCGCCATCTTGTGTGCGTTCCGCCATAGGCGGAAGCTCTCGCAACGGCGCAGTATAGCCCAGATGCATATGGGCAAGCCATTAACAGGAGTTCGAAGAGGCGCTCCATAGTCAGGGACATCCCCATTTCGCACATGCGCAGTTAGCAGCGGGCGGCGGGCCATTTACAGCAACTCGCCACGAGGCCCCAATGTTAAAGAAGCCACCAAGGACTAACAGTTTCCCAGCAGCCTCTGGGTACTGCACTTTCACCACTGGTCACAGCAGCCAGTGCAGCCGGCCATCCATAAAGCTGACAGATTCTCTGCTGCAAAGTTCACACAATGTTGGTGAACGACAGGGATTGTCTTTAGGATTTGGGGACACATAGAGGGGGGGAGTGTTTTGTGCAGGGAGGAAAGGTAGCCTCCTGCATAGGCCAGAAGTCTCCCCTTAGCCCCCCAGCTGCCCTACTCACCCTCAGGCTTTTGGGTGGTACTACATGGACTTTCTTCCCCTTATACTAGGGACATGGTCCCCTGTAAACCTAGAGTAATTGAGGGTTCCAGCCAGGAACCGTGACTACCTGGTGCAATTGCTGTGAAGGTTAATACATCCTCTGCGTTAGCAGAGATAATATGACATTATAAAGGTGGATCACTCCATGCGGGAGCCACCCACCGTTGAGGCGAGGCATCTTGGATCATCTCCTGAGCAAAGGATTCCAAGCAAAAGTCATCTTGCGCACACCGTAACAGGCAACCGGGCGGTATTATCCAATCACCAAGTGCACCACCTACTACCCTTCATCTTCGGGGCAGCGCTGTTCCACACTTGGGTGGGGGTTGTGGGGACTCTTGGGACTTGGGTACGGACTTGGGTGCTGCGTGTAAGGGTTATACCAGTTAGGGCAAGGTTATAGCTGCCACTAGATGGCACAGGGTGGCAATATATCGTGTGTGCCTACTTATGATGTTCACACTGTGCATAATGATCTCTGGTTGTGTTGCTATACACATATGAGTGTTTTATTGTGTGTAATTTTCTCGTTCGAGTAAACCTTTTTATATGCCATAACCCTGGAGGTGTGTAAGTGGGGGTGTTTCCGGGGAGTAAAGGTAGGGGTAGGTCCTGAGTTGTCGAGGTATGATTTCTGTTTTTTTTCTTTGTTGTTGGTGTTTTTTTATTGATTAAGATACATGAAGTAAGACATTCGATAGGTGGCGCGATGTGAAAGGTAAGTCAATCGATTTTATATGTTGTGAGCAGATTTGGATGATTTGTGTTTCGTTTGGTGGTTTTTAGGGTTGTTTGGGGTGTCGGTTGTGTTTTTCGTTGAGTCGACTCCGCGGCACGCTACCACACCTCCTCACCCTATCCCGCGCACGACCCGTTTGCCCCCCCCCCTTTTTTTTTTTTATTGTTTTCTTGTGTTTTCTTTTCCTTTTTATTTCTTCCAACGCACTACCCCAACTAACAGCACCAAAGGGCCCCAACTTTTTTATTGAGATTTTTTTTTTTTTTCCTCTTCTTTTTGCCCCTTTCTACATTCCTATAGAATCCTACCAGAGGCAGCTTACCGACAAGAACGTTCCAGATTTACCCCATGCTTCTTCACTAATCGAGGCTCAGTCCTCCTGTGATCCTGACAGGTAGAACGCACCACACCAAGGTAACAGAGTTCCCCGCCACACACACTGTCTGCGATTGGTGGGGGGGAATACCGTTTACATATACACAATGTCTATTATTTTAAAAAGCCTACATTTAGCCTATAATAGTAATAATCCCCTCAGAACATGGGCATTACGCCATAGATGCCCTCCTGATGGGATTAATTACTTAAACACAGTATAGTCGCTGTGTATGATTTGAGTACATGTATTATCCTGTATATACCTTGACTAATTAATAATCACTGTATATAGACTTAATTAGCTTTATCACTATATAAAACTTAATTACATGTTTAATCACTATATATAACTTGCTATGTAATGTAATAATCACTGTATAACTTGACTAAAAATGTATAATCCTGTATATATTGTCTACTTGTATAATCACTGTATATAATTTGTCTATGTATAATCACTGTATATATTTTGACTAAATGTATCATCACTGTATATATTTTAAATGAATACAGTATAATCCTGTATAGGTAGTCCTGTTATCCATGTTTCACTGTGACATCAATGGCATATCCAATGCTTTACAATGAACCCTTTTCGCTGTCCTGGAAGGTCGTTATCCAACGCTCACTGCCACTGATTAACATGTGACCTCACTTTACAACGGTTTTCACTATCCACGTTTCTTCCAGAACGGATTCCGTTGGATAACCGAGCATTGCCTAATATATAAGTTGACTACTGTACATGTATAGCGGCTGTATAGAATTTGAGTAACATGTATAATCGCTGTATAAATTTGACTACATGTATAATCACTGTATATAAATTGACTACATGTATAATCATTGTACAGTATCTAATCTGACTACATGTATACAGTATATCACTGTATCTCCTCTACGCATGTAACTTATATTATAAATAATCTGACTACATGTATAATACTATATATATCTGACAAACATGTAGATCACTGTATATAACTTCCTATATGAGATCCGATCACAATTAGTATCATTTACTAACCTGTATAGATCACTATATAAAGATTAGACGTCACTACAGTGTATAATCACTTTAATATAATACTGACTACCTGTATCATCCGCTGTATCAGATAACTAGAAATAAGCCAAGGGATATAAACCCGGAACTTGCAGAGTTACAGTAAATACTATAGACAGAAGTTACGACCATCAGATATTAGAACTGTGGAAATGATGGTGTTCTTGGACCTGAATGGCTGCTCCATCCGCCAATCTGTTTGGAGGCAATGTTTCTTACAGTAACATAAATTTAAATATAAATGAAGCATTCTATAGATTACTCCGAATGTAGTACTGGGGAGCATTTGTTAAGTCCAGTACTGTAACTTTGTTACGGGTATTACATGATTATACTGCACACTGGGCATGGTCAGCCCTTAATTCCCCACTCTAGCTCAACATCACTGAAACATAACTCCACTAGTACTGCACATAAACTGGCCTCCCACTGTGGGATTATACACTCTTATTGAAACACGTGTACATTTGTTAAACAATGAAAGAACAAAGAGGCACAAATAATAATAATTTAATAGGCTTCTCTGAAGTTGTGTTTCGTTTGCTTTCTTCATTTTATTCATATGGGGGGGGGGCCTACATAAAATAAATGAAGTTTTTAATATATATAACAACAAATTTCAATTTGTTTGAATTGGTAACGCATTTTGAACTTATTTACTGATCATGTTGCCTACCCGTGCTAAAAAATATCGTCGGTATATTGCAACAGTAAATTTAATTCTCACTGCTTCACACCTGGGGATACAGAATTAGTGAATAGGTCGATAAATAAACTTGGCTTAAACCCTGATATTCCCCAATTTTTTATTTATTTGATCATTATTGAATTTAGACCACACGTGCCTCTGAAGGACTAAAGTGGATTAAGAGATGTTTGCTGAAAAGCCTAATAAGTCCCATTCCTCAGCAAATTGTGATCATAAGCGCAGTGTTACAGTGGCAATGACTGGGGCAAGAGCAGCGGAAATAATTGCACCCGATTTATCCAAAATAACAACTCTGACTCTCAGATGAATTTATTTTCTGTGATACTTCTGGTGCTATGTTTTTGCACTGGTTTTTGCCCCATTTTGTAGCTGGAGACGCTAGAAAAAGATCCTTTTATTCTTGTGCCACTTCTCTGGCGTTATAAGGATTTTCAGCTAAAGCATTAAAGTTATATACAAATGTACCGGTATCCCTCTACCCCAATCACAGATAGAGTGTATGTGAGGGGGAACCTGATGTTTTACCAGGTGTGGTGTCATACACCTTTAAGGTTCAAAGAGTGCCTGAGCCTCCGTTGCTGGAACCTGGGGTGGTCCTCTGGATCGATCTGGTTTTCAGTGCCTCATCTGTGTATGTTTTAGGAATGTAGAGGTTGCCTACACCGGACCCCACATCTCATAATACGTACAATACCGGAGATGTAGTTTAACCAGTTTAATCATACACTTCATACTTACATAAAACCATTAACTGTGCAGCTTATAATCTACTATCCCCTAGGGGGTCACTTGTCCACCATGGGTCCTCTGCAGTAAGCGTTGATAAGGGAATATCGCCATTTTTTATAAGCCAAAATTGGGTTGAGATTTCAGTACGCCGATAAGTGCTTTACTCGCCATGTTTCGGAGCCATTATTTTGTTTTGGCCATTCGGCTGCCGAAACCTGTTTTCCGCCCCTGATCTCCACTTTTTTAAATAAACGGCTGGATTCAACAAAAAAAAACACTTTCGTGGCTGATCGAGCACCTGGACGAATTGAGATGTTATGGCCGAATTTCTCCCCGCCAACTAAAGTTGGCAGTTTGGAGGGGAGAACGACGCTAAGGCTGCCGGGAACTGCACTTTAGAAAAAAAAAATCTTCTGTTACATCAATGGAGTCATGGAGCGGGGACGTATAACAGTATATTAACTGTTTACGGTTTTCATTGCTCACAATACAAACGTCATTGCCTTACGTGTGGGGGGCATTCCCTTGCATTAGTGTCAGCAGCTGACGTTTATTATTTGCATAACATTGTACTTTTACATTTTTCAGCATTGGCGGGTCACATTACTCATCATGTGAATGTGTGTTCCAAGGAACATACTAGCTCACTCTAAAGAGAACCTCACATCATATCACACCATTTTATTAACTGAGCCCACAATTATTTATCATTGATGTTACACATGTCACACATGTCACACAATACACCGTATATTCATTTTCCCTTTACATTACACAATGCTTTTAATGTGGTCAACGCATCTTTAAACGTCATGGTAACCTCTAAATTCTCATGTTTACATCTCATTTGGTCCTCCCTATTTTCATGACGTCACTTATTGGACGATCAATCAACATTGCATGTTTTACTTGTAACCGTTCATTACAAGCACTACTCAACCTACTTAGTACACCACATGTACCTAATTTCCATCATTGGGACACCTTTTAACTCATTCTATAGCAAACTATCCTCCTTACAGAAAGCATGCATATGCACACTCTATTCTGGTTGTCACATGTGCAAATAACTGGCTAATTTACACAGGTTGACCAAACTTCTCCCACTTCATCTCAGCCTTTTTGGTCTAATTACATGACTGACGTTTGCGTTCGAGAATTTTACATTCATGGCAACATGCAACGATTTATTTGCCATGCATGTTTGTACAGCTTCAACGTCACATCATTGCAAATATCATCATTCCCTGGCAGATACACACAACAATACTTATAACACAACGGCAACACAGCTTGCCCCAGAAGTACTTTATTATGTTAATGTAAACACCTGCATTTACTATGTCACCTGACATCATCAATACCTATTTAAAGGACCTCCCATTACCTGCTCATTCACAGCTACTCATTTCAAATGTTGGATTGTTTTGAACAGAGAACAGTCTTTTCTATTGACATGCTTGCTGATCAAGAGATCTAGAGGGGCAGGGAGGGACACAAAGCCGAGGGACATTACAGGGACAGTCATACGCGGATACACAGGGACAGGGTGAGAGTGGACAGGCCGAGGGACAGGAGATCATAGGAGAAAACAAGTTTGTGCCTCGTCCGCGTCTGTCCAGGGAGAGAACCCTGTAGTTGGATGAGTGAGGAGGAGATTGGTAAGTCCGCTATCGTTTGAGTTCAGCAGCAATCTTATCTCTTATCAGGAGATAAGGGGAATTTATATTTTTTCACAGCAAGTCGTGCAAGTCCCTGGGCTTGTTAAAATGCTGTGCTCATTACATTATCTTGCTTCCGCGTCATACCAGACACCTGTGGGCATAGTGGGCGGGGTCTCGCCATCTATCATTCTCTATGCACTCAATAGACGCGCTAGGAATTAGATTCATTTTCCTACAGAGGCGACAGAGTGGCTAGGAAGTCAGGACTGGCTTTATATTAGCAGGTAACCATGTGTGGCTGGGTGCAATGATTGCACACCTTTTGCTTTGATTGCACCTAGTCAGAGTGAGCATGGTAACCGCAATCGTAAGCAACTACTTCCTCATGTACGGTGTATTTGATTTGCCACGATGAGGATATCATGTGGTATCCCCCAAATTCCCTGGTTCCATCACGATTCCTCTATCCTGAGGACTCTTCAGTCTTCCATGCGTTCGAAGAGGGACATTTTAACTGGTTGGCTGCTGGGTTAGTACACATTTACATGTTCTATCTAAACCAACACATTTTATTTAGGAATGTTGGCATGTACATTTGATCACTATTCCATCACTTATGGTGCTTCCATTCATTATAGGTGACTCAGGATACGGAATTAGGCCGTTGCTCTTGACTCCGGTGCTCAACCCTCCCTAAACTGAAGCATAGGACAGGTACGATATGCAGCCCATAGTATCTACAAAGATCTGTTATAGAGAGGACATTGGCCTACTCAAGACCCGTTTGAGGGTTGTCGGGACAGAAAACTGTTTTGGGGCTCTTCTATACCCGCCCTTCAAAAAAGTGCTGATATTATTATCCTGTGCCTGTTGCATTTTGGTCACATGTTGCACTCAGGCACAATGTAATCAGCCCTAGCTGATCCTTGGTAGACGATCATCCCACCCGTGTAGCTGCCTGAAAATGAACAACGCCATGGTGGCAGCACGCATATCTCATCAATTAATTTTTTCTGTAAGTAAAAACATATATTGTTCCAAGTTATATTTTATAGTTACATTATGTTATCTTAACACTAATGGTTTTTTTATATCCCTTTCGGTAGGACCAGATGAATATGGGCACACCTTTCTTCTCGCTGCTTGTGTGCACAAAGGATGTGGCACCGGTATGTTATTGTTTGCACAGGTTATATAATCCGCTTCAATTGTACTTTTGTTGGTGTATGTGAATACAAATGGGGTAACAAGCACTAATATTTTAGCCATTGTGTTGTTCCTTTGCTAAGACATACACATATTCTGCCCATACTCCATTCATGCTTCTAGTAGGCTTACATAAATGTTATTGGTGCAGTGTAACATGTACATCCATATGATGTGTACACCAGCTGATAACATTTTGAATGTCATTAAATATAGCATGGTGTTTTCGACATTTTACACCAAATACACCTTTGCTGTGTGGTTTGACTGTTACTGAAGATGGCATGTCAATGTTTGCAATTTATATATTGTTCGCTTTGCATTATAGGTATATCGCCAGTATGACTGTCATGGTATGTATATTTATTTGCCGATATCTCTCATAATAGTGCCTACCCTCATCTTCCTATAATTATTTTGAAGTAAAACCCAACATATTGGTTTTTAACACCATGTACCATACATGGTACTTTCTGTATATGTGAGATGGCATTTTAGCTTACTCTTGATCTTGTCATGTGGCATTGGTATTAGATAAATGATTACTCACATTTCATCACATTTTAATGTATGTTTCCTTATAATTCCATTAATGTAATATAGAATTTGTTTGGAGACAGGGATAACTGTACTTATTTGTTTACTTACGGGAGCTCATTCATCACGGATGAAATGACTGATCATAACACTACATGCATAATGCTGTAATCACAACAATTCGTACTACATCTTCATATTTAGCAATGTAGGGTGTTTTTTTATTCTCGAATTAATAGTTCACATTCATTTTACATTTGTGACATGGTGGATGTATAAGTCACACTGTGTGGATGTGTCCTAACATGTACCAAGTGTAAAACTGTTAACAGAAAACAACAATTTGTGTGCAAATGTTCCTACTGTCATTTACATTTGGCTAATTTTACCAAGATGACCAGTTTGGTAATATTTTTGCAATTAAATCACGTCCCTTCATCATTATCATGATGATAATTATCAAGTATTCCTCACAATTGTCAACGTCATCCACGTGCACAGTAGCATAGACACACTTTAGAACACTGTTTGTGTCTGTTCACTTTGTGTATGATCCATGTATAACCACCGACAAATGATAACCTCCAGCTTTTATTATGGTAGCTTATATCATCAATATGGACTATACTAGTATTTTTTAGAACGTTTACTAACACAGTAACTATCTTTAGTTAGGTTAAGGAAATATATATACACAGAAACGTACTTCATTACATGAGTTGATGTCATATTCAGAACATCATGCCATGTAGGGGACCACAACAATCTGGCCACATAACATTAGTTGCTACAGTCCCAAACCATTTTATCAACATACCCATTTAACAAGGATTTTTAACAAAAATGGCTAGTTGGTTTAAGTTTCCTCTTTCATTGGGAGAAGGATTGCTCGTGATAAAGACACAACACTGGCACTGAGAGTTTGTAATCAAGGGGAGTCTGGTTCAATTCCCGTGTTCGGCTGTCCTTGGTGACCTTTGGGCGCAAGTTCCGCTTTATCTCCCTGTGTCCTCAGGCGGCAAAAATAAATTGTAAAGTTCCCGGGCCAGGGACCTCCAGCACTGAAAAATGTGTCTGTAAAGCGTCTGCGTACAAACTAGCATCGCTATACCATGAACAATGCTCATATTATAATTAGGTATTATTGTTAATATTTCGACAGTCATACGTTTCCATTCACAATAGAATACACAATTGTGTCGCAGAGGGGAATGGTTGTTATATATAAAAGCATCGACCATGCCATACATGATAGTAGTCCATTAAAGAACCTCAATAAAAATTCATTAGGCAACTATTTGCAACCATCATTAGTTGGGGAGTTAAGTGCTTATGCAATATAGTCATAAGGTATCACTTTTTAATTGTTTTGGTTAATAGCGCTGCAAGCAATATAAAATTAGTTCCATATGTAGTATAGAACGGGTGCGCTCCTCCTCACAATCATCTTATATAACAGGTAGTATCTCTTCTGAAATCATACATATCCTATTGGTATCTCCCCGACTACTCTCTGAAATACAGCAAACACATATGTCAAATATGCACTTACTATATAGTGTATCCGTGAACAACGCTTTACACAGCTCTATATGATTGTGTACACACATCACGTCACTCACTTATATGGTTAGAACTACAATGTATACATCAGTAAAAACTGGTAAGTTTCTTTCTAATTGTAGCATGGCATAACTATGTATATGATGTGAACGTTTCCGTATAACTGAAAAATGTTGCGCGCACTATCTAGTGTCGCACGCACTTCAATCAGCTCTTGGCTCACTAATCTGTTTCGCATGCTCACAACAAAGCGTACGTTGTGCTTCTCATACATCTTGAAAATACCATTAAACTAAAATCTTGATTTCAAATACAATGAATACGAAACTACATTCGTTTCTAAACGAGTACATCTGTATTCTTTTTAACAGCGTGTTTGACAGAAGGACGCCGATAACACAATGCGCAAATGCACATACGTGTGACGTCAGTTAAACCATGCGTGAACGCCGTCTAACACTCTCCCATCATATGAACATTCGCTAACGCCCATTGACGCTACAAACACTGAGCCGCACACTTACACACTGCAGTTCCCGTTACTATAAACAAAACATGACAGCCAATAGTTTGAGGCGCGCTCCAACGTTCCTTGGGGTCGGGACTTACATCCGTAATCTTTTTGACGCTTGGCCATGACCAAAGTGGTCCCACGTCATACGTGTTGGACCCGCTTTTTAAGATTGTGAGATGTAGCTGATAACAAAACAGTAGGTGTTAGAGTTATGGTAAATGTTGCTAATATGTTAAAAGGATAGGAAGTACGTATGATTTATTCCGTCAGCAATGGTACTACTCTTTCAGGTCTACTCCTAATTGTGATTCGGAAACAATTTCTTTGGGGGTGGATCGCTACTTTATGCAGTTCTGCAATGTTACGCTGTATCATCAGCATTGAAAGGGGAAAGTGGTTTCAAAAAAAAAAAACATTTAAAACGCAGAGTCAACAGCATACCGTTTGTATATTTACCTTTTCTTCTAGAATAAACTCCTTCGTCTGGCTGCCAACGGTCGCTTGTCAACAGAAACACACTGCCAGCAATTATCTTTTCATCCTTCTTGACCCAACCACTCTGACATCCAGTTATGACACAACATCTCCTCCATGACGCTCATATGAATCGCCACTGCTTGCTTCAAACAATTGGTCCGGGAGGTAGTTCATACTTCTTCGGTACTTCCATTCCTACTGCATTTTCAGCTGAGGCTGGCGTGGACACTAATCATATAGTCTTTTTGTTGTTGTACAATGGTGGGGTTTCAGGAATGTGAGGGTGCAGATATTGCAGCAAGGTTATCGCTTCACACGTGAACAGTATGCGGATCCATTGCTATGGCATTAGGAATAAATATGCCTTTTTTTTTAAACAACACCAAATATATGTGCCCTCTTTCACGGTGAAAGTTTTTCTTTGGCAATCTTCCAGAACGCATAGTTGTCTTCTAGCTTATCTGCACCGACGTCAAAAAAGTCATTAGTTGATAAAGTGATCTTATTGATGAATTAAAATTGCGCGCATCCGACGGCTTGGTAATAAGGATATTTTTGCTTGAATCAATCATAGATTTGGCGTGTGCTCGCTTGGTGTGCCGCTTGTTCTCAAATTATCGCTTCTGACACCATGTATTTATAGACCAAAAAATTTCGGATTCATATTTTTTTCACGAATTCTTCAGGCATTCAAATTAGCGAAAAAGATGTGTGCGGTATCTGTTCTTTGGCTCATCAAAATGAAAACTGCTCAATGAGCTAACAAATTGCTGTGGTTTCCTTTTCATGTCAAGAAAACTTAAACTGTAAACTCCTTATTTCAACCGCCAATGGATTTGTATTTGTTTAATTAATTGCTTGAAAAATTTGTGGTTTGTGAAGCCCGCATGTTGGGACAAACATGTAATCCTTTTTTATTTCATCTCGTTCTCTGAAAACATTCCTACACTTTTAATTCAGTAACATAGGTTTTCTTGAAAAATAATCAAAGAGCACCTGTGTGAAAATAGTGTCCTTAGACAGCCATATCAGTAATACACAACACTGCAAAACGTTAAAGTTTTTTTTCCACATACCCAGTAATGTATTTGGAAAGTGCTGGTTAACTCCCTGCTGCTGAGTGTTAAATAACGTGATTGTCTCTAGCTTATATATATAAATAATATATCTCTCATCATAATAATTATAACTATAAGTGTTATTGTACTATATGTATACTTGTGGTCTGTGTATGTGTGATTGTAATCTATATATATATATATACTATAATATCTATATATATCTTATATATTATATATATATTATATATATTCGAAAAAAAAATAGCTTTTTTTATTGCGCAGGTCAACACACACCATATTATGGCAGTAGTAGCGCCTGTATGAACCCTATTTAACATGGTGATAAACATGAGTTATTAAGTAATAACATATGTTGTTGCGCAACCTTTTAGAGGCTCACGACTTTAGTATAGTTCTCAAACATTAGGCCTGTATATTTAAATACTTGTTTTTCACCAAGGAAAGCTGAACTGTTGGTTTTTTTTAATACTCTATACCTTTTAGAATAGTCTATCTATCAATTAACATACCACACACACACACCACACACACCACACAACAGTTGTGTGTGTGTGTGGTGTGCATATATGCATACATACTACATGATATATTAGTATAATTCCAGAGATGTTCTGAACAAGAACATCACAATGATTAAAGGACAACATTACAATGGCCAGCAAAGGTATTAATATTAACACAAATCCTGCTGTACACGTACAAGAAGAATGTTTTCAAAGTTCACATAGGTGCTTTTATAATTTGCATTGAATATATATGCACATGCAATGATTCATCAATTTGTAACAATTCCACCCAAATGCAATGTTTTTTGCTGGCAAGTCAATGGGCACTTCTCTAAACTTAGCAACTGCATCCTGGTGGACCATTACTGAACAACGCATTAAAACATAATATTTATAATCACTATTCTTAATAGGAGTGTTAACATTTCCACAACCTTCACGTGTACAATGACACTACTTGAAAGTTGTGAAACAACAAATCTTCAGCATACATACAATATTATAGATAATCTGAAGTCAACAAAACAAGGGCCAAAGACATATTTTGTGGGAGTATATAATTTATTTTTTTTGTTGCCTTTGAGAGCGAGTAACAGCCTGCTTGTTGTCTCTTGAATTTTCCTTTTTCCGTTTGCCACCAACTTTAAGCCACAACAGGCCACTTGTAGTGGCCTCGGCACGTCACGGGAGGCTTGTGGCCAGTGACTCACCTACAGCCGGCTTTTGGGCAGTGATTCACCTACGGCTTTGGGCAGTGATTCACTCTACAGGCTTTTGGCAGTGATCCCCTACAGGGCTTTTGACCAGTGATTCACTTACAGGGCTTTTTGGCAGTGAATTCACCTACATGGCTTTTTGGTCATGATTTCACCTACAGGTGCTTTGGGCAGTGATTCACTTTACAGCTTTTGTGGCAGTGATGTGCACCTATCAGGGCTTTTTGGGCAGTGATTCACCTACAGGGCTTTTGGCATGTTCACCTACAGGGCTTGTGCCCACTGACACATGTGAGCAAGTTGGTAGACACTGCCAGTGATGGTTGGTCTTTTCATGTGTGTCTTTTGTTGTTTTTGACCCAAACTGGTCAGTATGTAACGCTTTGTTTCTTTTGGGGCCGTCCTTTGTAGTTGTCAGCTGCTGATTTGTACAGTGGCAGCGGTAGATGTCGTCAGGAACCCCCTCACCACATGGCTGCTACCTTGACTCGGTAACATTTGGCCTGTGAATGAATATCAGAGCATGTGGTGAAAATCTGACCTGCATGAACAGATCCTGCCTGTGAGGTGTTGATTGTTGAATTGTGGACAATTAGTCCATTCCTCCAGTAATTAGCTTGTGTTTTGCGAACAACTAATTCTTCGAACATGTGTTGATTTTTGCACTGTTTTAGGCACTTCACATGACAGACTCTTTGAGTGTGCCAATTGAAAACTGTTTCTTCGTCTTCCTGCAGTGCATCAATCCTTTCCAGCACGTCATCAGTCAAATGGCGACGTATTTTCTGCTGTTCCACAATTTTTCCCCCTCAGAAGCTACAATTGCATCGTATGTGGTATTTTGCTGGTCGTTTGGGCGTAAACGTTTTTCAATGTGGAACCCTCTTTCATGGTCACTTGCTTGTATTTGTGTGTCCTAATGGCGGCGCGGCTCATCAATCACATCATCATCATCATCATCATCATATCCTCTTCATCATGTTCCTACAAATATTACAACATTATTAATGGCATGTTACTCTCTGCTGTGTTATGATGTCTATTCGAACTGTGTCTAAGTACAACTAACATGTTTCCACTACGTTTTAATACCCCATTAAAAACTACCTTGATTAAGAATAATGTTTGGACTCAGTATGAAATATGAGTGAATAAACTGGCTGTAAACTCACCAACTCCTACATTAATCTTAACCTCACTAAACACAATACCATGTTGCCTTACACTTCATTATTCACTGACACTAATAATCCTACTTACAAGAGAATGTGGCAAAACAAATATGAACTGAACACATAACTATATAGAAGACACATATTATATTGGCCACAACTGATACACTCACCTTCAGTGTGTTGACGCGTGGCTGACCCCAGGTGAAGCACACTTGGTCCGTCTCAGTGACACTGTCCGTAGGGCAACTATATATACAATAACATAAGTTTTACATTTACATGTGAAATATTGAACCAAACCGTTATTGTATGTTCTGGTATTATGAGTACTCATAACAGCAATCATTTCCTTAACCTCAATGTGTGTGTGAAATTGAACACCATAGTTGTAATAACAAGTACATGCCTGTGTACTTAGAATTTTTTGAGTTCCTACATCAAACATACTATGTTTCTGCAGTAAATGCTGAGATAAATAGATTAATAATTTGTACATAAAAATCATATGTTGTGTAGTGATTCAGTATCATAAATGTACATAATATCCATGAATGACCATGTCACAGGTTTACCATGAAGGTGGTCATATTGCAAAATTGTGTTTTTTGGTAGAGGATATGTGTTGTACATTACTATAGATGTGGGCATCACCTGAATGTGGCTGTGACTCACAAGACAACACATGCAGTGTGTTATACGGTGTCGTTGATAGTGTCTCAACTCATAGATATGCTGAACTAATGTGTTGACGTACGCTTTGATAATTAAGAAGTTGTTGGGCCTTATGTAGGCTAAGTGAAGCTTTCAAATGAGTGTGATTAACTTCAGTTTGCTATCAGGTTTGTAAGAACGTTAATTCCCTTCCGCCAAAAAGCTAATCAGCCCCCTTTCCATTACTTGAAACAGGGTGAAAATGGTGTGAACTAAGTTGACCCTAAATAGACGTCTGTAATTAGTGTGTGTGCTGAACCCCGCTCCCTCTGGTTGAAGTGTCATGCCGTTGATGAGATATTAATTGCAGCTGCTTTAACAACAATGGTACGATATGAGTCTAAATATCGTGTGCAGTTTTTTAAGGTTATGAAAACAATGACATAACTTGGATACGTGTGGCCGCATTATGCTGTCTGTAATGACTTTAAATGCAAAAATGGGACCTTTCTTACAACTATATAGTGTGTTAGTTGCAGTGATGTTTGCGTAGCCGTTGTCATGCATATATTTGATGCATGCTTAAAATAGGCAGTAATGGTCATGTTTTTGTCGGAGTAAATAAATAAATACCAATAAGTTATCATATTTCTGTTCTGTACCTGTAGCTAGTAATAATTTCCTCATTACTAGTGTTACACATTTGTACTCCCTGTTTGTTCCACATCTTCCCCAACCCATCAATTGCTTCCACTGCCGCAATGCATTTTGGGAATTCAACTATTAATATGAGAGCACAGCAATGGCACTGATTGCGTGGGGGCTATATTAGTTACTGCTTTAGTAGTGACTTACAACACTAGTATGTCTATTTTGAATATATATATATACAAATCATACATATACATATATAGATGCAGGTATGCTTATATGTTTGAAGACCGTATAAAAACAGTGGTAAATATGGCAAAAAACTGTAAGCAACGACAAGCTTAGTACAAGTAATTTCTCCCCTGATGGAAATGTGAGGATAATCCAATATCCCGGTCACCAGAAGCCTTCCACGACGAACGGTGAACTTTTGCCCGATGCAGGCTGTCTCCCCACTGGACTTAATATGAACGTGTGGTGTCGGCCACCTCCAGTGGCCTAGCATGCAACGCGTTGGTGTTCGTATTTTCTTTTTTCATTTGGACCTATTATCATCAACTCTCTTGTGACAAGTCCCTTGTCCCCTCACATGATTCCACACCTCATGACACCAATGACTATTGTGTCCCCACATTCTTTTCTGCTTGTGAACTTGTCCGCCCTTGAAAACTATAAAATATATGAGGTTATTAATAATAATAGAAGCACAACCAGTTTTCCCTACAACTGGCTAGCTGTTCAAGAGATTAGCAACATGCTGTTTTATTTTGTAATATGTGACACATGAGCACTTCACTACTAAACCTATACATTCAGCAAGTTGCATTCTATTGTATGCAGTTATGGCAATTGACCGTCCTGTGTTTAGTGTCCTTGTAAGGCAATTAAAAGCGTTTTTTCCAAACTAATTAACATAGAAAGATATTCTGAACCCTATTGCATATGAACAAAACTCATATGACCTAGGATCACCTGTATTTGAATCATAAATGTAAAGATACACTTACCTAGTAAATTCCAATAAATACTGTCATCGTGCCTCCAGAATGCCAGTGCAAACTGTATTTTCCCTGTCATTGAAGCGAGGATGACGTTGGCTTCTTCTCCACACGTTTATTCGCGAGCAGGTTTTAGTGTGCAGAGCGTGGCTGGTGCTGCTGGACCTCTCCTTGTTCCATGAAGAGCCTCCAAAAGCTGCCCACCAGCAAGCACGGGGGCCACCACCACACCCCATCAGCAAACTGCGCCACCGATCAGCACTCACAGCACCATCACCCCACTCCTAGCACCACACCTTCCCACTCCATCACCCAGCAACTCCCACTCCTATCACCCACACTTCCCCGCACCAGCCTCCACTGACCACTCCACAGCACTCCCAGCACCAGCACTCCCCCCCCACAACAGCAACTCTCCCTCCCACCCATCAACAGCCCTCCCACTTCCCCTCAACATCACTGCCCCACATCACCGAGCCCCCATCAGCTGCCCACTTCCCAATCAACACCCTCCCCCTCCCCGCACAGCCCTCCCCCTCCTCTCCACCACCCCTCCTCTCCCCCTCCTAGCATCCCTCCCTCCCAGCACCAGCACTCACTCCCCTCCCAGCACATCGCACCCACTCCCTCAACCGCACTCCAACCTCCCCGCACAGCCACTCCCACTCCCACAAACAGCACTCCACTCCAGCAAACACACTCCCACTCCCAGCAACATCACTCCCCTCCCAGCAACAGCACTCCTGTATAATCACTGTATATAATCTGACTACCTGTATAATCACTGTATATAATCTGACTACATGTATAATCACTATATATAATCTGACTACTAATTCTGACTAACATGCATAATCCTGTATATAACTGACTAACCTGTATAATCCTGTTATTATCTGATACCTGTATACACGTATATAATCGACTAGTATATCAGATAATACTGCTACATGATAATACGATACGACTAGTAATACTAATCTGACTACATGTATAATCACTAATATACGAACCTGTATACTCACATTATACTACACATGAAACCTATATAACTTCTCGTATAATCACTATATATACGTCTGACTACATGCATATCCACTGTATTAAATCTTGACTACCTGTAATCACTGTATATAATTTGGCACTACCTGTATAGATCAACTTATTATCTACACTATAGACGTAAACGATAAGTATAATATATCATCTACCGCTAAATCATTATACTGTCACTACATGTCACTTAACGACACTTAACACAGGTATGTACTGTTAATATATAACTGTACTATTAATCACTTAGATAATGTATATCAACTGTATTTATCACACTGTAACCTTATCAAAAGACAATTCCAACTATACAAACACGGAAGTTGCCAGAAGTTTATCAGTACAATATAAACAAGATAAGCACCATCAGATATTATACTAGTGGCAAATGGAGGGGTGTTCTCTTGGCCTGCGTGGCTTGGCTCCATTCCCACTGCTGTTGGAGCAAAATGTGTATTTACAGTAACATGAAATCTATACTATAATTTCTAAATTGGATTTCGTTTTTCCGTCCTAGAAGCAGTCAACAATCTCACAACGGCACCACGCTATGCACCACCAAAAACGTTTCACACTGCCTTCTGCTGGCGAATTTGTGGTGACACGCAACTGATTTTGAGCTTCCAATGTCACTACACCTCCCAATTATGGTCATTCTAAGTTTCACTCTTGCTGGACACAGTAAATGCCAGGGCGTGGCTACTAAGGGAGGGGGCGTGGCTACTAAGGGAGGGGGCGTGGCTACTAAGTGAGGGGGCGTAAGTGGGATTCAATGACCGAACCTGGCTTGGCAGGGGGAGATGGATGCGGCAGGGGGAGATGAGATGCGCAGGGGGCTTTCAACTATTAGCCCGTTAGTAGAATCACTTGAGTGGAGAGTCAGAGCAGGACTGTAGGGGAGGTGCGCCCCTACTTCCTGAGACCAGGCCCGTTATGGGGGGCCATTATCTCCTATGCATTTAAATATCTGCGTCACGCGACCATGGGATGAAAATGCATGAGATACCGCACCCATAACGGGGTCTGTATCTCGGGAAGTAGGGGTCCCTAGGCTGAAACCAATGCAGTTTCATCTCAGGAGACCCCTGCTCATCTAAACTATTAACAAAATTAAAATTTATACACATAATTTCGGCGATATTTGCACAGGAAGAGACCTCTCAGAGCAGCTGTCTCTGGCCAGATACAACTCTGCCGGTAAGGCATTTTCAGAGGGTCTTCATCAGATCACCGGCTTATCACCCGTTTTGTGAATTTTGCTATGACAGGTAATGAAGGCTGATTTAAACTGGTCCGGTGATTTTTTTTATGAACCTTCTCTGAATGAGGCCCTAAAATGTGGTAAGACCTCTTCCTGCAGTCCAACTGTACATTGGATACGGCTGTGCTGAGAGTCTTATTCAGTGACGAGCAAAGTACATTCACACGAGTCTATTGGGATTATACAGCAAAGTGAGAGAGCCCCATTCAAGACCTTCTGCCCTTTATTCATGAATCCCCAGTGTATCAAGGCAAATGGGTGTGCAATTCTAGGGTAACGCGCTGCACAGGGTGTTCAATAATAAATGAGAAGAGATCATAGAAGTGATTGCACTGACTATTTTTGACTACTAATTAGACTAAAAGTATAACACTGTACTGTATATACTTAACTACATGGTATAATCGCTTATATAACTTATTATTTTATTATTAAAATTCGTGGCATTATCCAATCAGTAATGCCCGAATTTAAGCCAGCAGCATGTGCAGTGTTTCAATGTTTTATTTCCAGCCAATCAGCTTTCAAACAGCTGAACACGGGCAGGGGATTCGTCAGGAATATCAGCCACGGTTTTGAACTCCTCCCCCTCCCGAGCTGACAGAGATTTTCTGAGCAGATTTCAGTTGAATTGGGGGGGGGGGGGGGGGCCTTCGGGGAGAGAGATTGCAAAGCTTAGCAAGGGCTGTCTGCAGTTTCTTTGTGGCTGCATTTGTGTGTGAGTGTCTGTAGCAGTGTATGTGTGCTGTGCTGTTGTATATCTGTGTAGAGGTGGTGTGTATAGAGCTCCAGTGTGTGTGTCAGTGTCAGTGTCAGCCAGCATGTTTATGGGTGTAGCATGTGTTTGCAGGCAGTTTGAGTGTGTGTGTGAGTTCTGTGTGTTGTGGCAGAGGTGCTGTGTATAGATGTGTAGTGTTGTGTGTGGTGTGTCGTATGTTGTGTGTGTTGGTGGTGTTGGTTGTTTGGTGGTGTTAGGTGCTGTGTTGTGTATAGAGTGGCAGTTGTGTGTGTTGTGTGTGTGTGTGTGGTTGTGTGTGGTGGTGTGGTGTGTGTGTGTGTGTTTGTGTGTGGTGTGTGTGTTGTGGTGTGTGTGTGTGTGTGTGGGTTAGAGGTAGGGGTAGTGCAAATGTTAGAAGTGGCTGCAGTGTGTGTGTGTGTGTGTGTGGTGTTGTTTGTGTGTGCTGTTTTATGTGTAGCCGCAGTTTGTGTGTGTGTAGAGCTGATGTGTGTGTGTATAGAGCTCCAGTGTGTGTGTGTGTGGCTGTATTGTGTGTGTGTGTGTGTGTGTTGGTTATCAGTGTCAGCAGCATGTTTTATATGGGTGTAGCATGTGTGTGTAGGCAGCCGAGTTTGTGGTGTGTAGAGCTGCTTTGTCGTGTGTGTGTGTGTGTGTGTGTTTTTGTGTGTGTGTGTGTGTAGACTGCGCGTGTTGTGTGTGTAGAGCTGCTTGTGTTGTGGTTGTGTAGAGGTGCTGTGTTGTGTGTAGAGCTCTGTGTTGTTGGTGTGTAGAGCTGCTGTGTGTGGTTAGAACGGCTGTATTGTGTGTGTGTGGTGTGTGTAGCAGCCGTTTGTGTGTGTTGAGCGCTGTGTGTGGTGTGCGTGTGTGTACACACAGGGCGGCAGTCTGTGATATAGATATCGCAGTGTTTAAGCATATATAGTGGTGGTTTCATGTATTACCATTTTATTTTTAATAAAAAAATCTATTTAACTACAGTATATGTAGCCACGTCCCTCGGGCTTCCCCAGACATTCGGTTCTCTTCTCTTACCTGCGACCGCGGAGGTCAGTTGCAGGGGTGATCCCGCGTCACCCTGGGGCTCCCGGCGACATCAGCTACAGGGCCCGCCATCTTGTGTGCGTTCGCACATAGGCGGAAGCTCCGCACGCGCAGTATAGCCTCAGATGCGATATGGCAGCCATTACAGGGAGTGAAAGAGGCGCTCCATAGTCAGGGACATCCCCCAGTTTCGCACATGCGCAGTTAGCAGCGGGCGGCGGCCATTACAACAACGCGCACGAGGCCCAAGTTAAAGAGAGCCACCAAGGACTACAGTTCCCAGCAGCCTCTGGGACTGCACTTTCACCCTGGTCACAGGCAGCCAGGCAGCCAGGCATCCAATAAGGCTGACAGATTCTCTGCTGTCGCAAAGTTGCACAATGTTGGTGAAGACAGGGATTGTCAGTTAGGATTGGGACACAAGAGGGGGGAGTGTTTTGTGCAGGCGGAGGAAAGTAGCCTCCTGCATAGGCCAGAAGTCTCCCCTTAGCCCCCAGCTAGGCCCTACTCACCTCAGGCTTGGTGGTTACTACGGGACTCTTCCCCTTAGACTAGGGACAGGTCCTGTAGAACCTAGAAATTGAGGGTTCCAGCCAGGAACCGTGACTATCCCTGGCAATTGCTGTGAAGGTAATACATCCTCTGCGTTAGCAGAGATAATATACATTATAAAGGTGGATCACTCCATGCGGAGCCACCCACCGTTGAGGCGGAGGCATCTTGATCATCTCCTGGAGCAAGGATTCCAAGCAAAGGTCATCTTGCGCACCCGGTACAGAGGCACCGGCAGGTATTATCCAAGTCCACCAAGTGCACCACCTCTACTCCTTCATCTTAGTGGGCAGGCGCTGTTCCACACTGGTGGGGTTGTGGGACTCTTGGGACTTGGGTAAAGGACTTTGGGGATGCTGTGTGAGGAGTTATAGCCCAGTTTAGGGCAAGGTTAAGCTGCCAGCTAGTGGCAGAGGTGGCATATATATCGTGTGCCTCAACTGTGATGTTGCACTGTGAAAGTAGATACCTGTTGTGTTGCTATACAATATGATGTTATTATTGTGTGTTATTTTCTCGTTCAGTAAACCTTTTAGCCATAACCCTGGTGTAATGTGATGTTCTCTGGGTGGGTTCCTATGCTGGGCCCATGCACATTCTATGAGAATCCTAGCACTAGGACGCTTACTCCGACAGAAACGTTCCAAGATTTACCCCAGGCTCTCACTAGCGAGGCTCAGGTCTCCGGTGATCTGACAGGGTATACGCACTCACACCAGGTAAACATTAGGTTCGCCCGCACACACACACGTATGCGATTGGTTGGGGGTAATACCCGTTACATATACAAAGTGTTCATTATTTTATGAAAAAAGCCTCAACATTTAGCCTATATAGAATTAATCCCTCAGAACAGCATTACGCGGCCAGTAATGCCCTGCTCTGAGGGTCATTACTTACACAAACATTGTATAGCCCGCTGTGTATGGGATTGAATTACATGTATAATCACTGTATATCAACTTGACCTAATGTAATAATCAACTGTATATACCTTAATTAGATGGTATCATCCTATATATAACTTATTACATGTTTAATCACTATATATAACTTGCCTACTGTACATGTAATCATCACTGTTATAACTTTACTATATGTATAATCCTGTATATATTGTGTCTACTTGTATAATCACCGTATATAATTTGTCTACTTGTATCATCACTGTATATATTTGACTAATGTAAATCACTGTATATATTTGAATACTGTATAATCCACTGTAAGGTAGTCCTTGTTATCCAATGTTTCACTTGACATCAATGGCATATCCAAAGCTTTACACATGCAACCCTTTTCGATGCCTGAAGGCGTTACTCCAACGCTCACTTGCCACTGATTAACATGTGACTCACTTTACAAACAACGGTTTTCACTATCCAACGTTCTCTTCCAGAACGGATTCCGTTGGATAACCGAGCATTGCCTATATATAATTTGACTACTGTACATGTATAATCGCTGTATATAATTTGAGTACATGTAAATCGCTGTATATAATTTGACTACATGTATAATCACTGTATATAAATTGACTACATTTATAATCATTGTACGTATATAATCTGACTACATGTACAGTATAATCACTGTATATAACTGACTACAGAATTAATCATTTATAAATAACTGACTACATGTATAATCCACATATATATCTGACAACCTGTATATATCACTGTAATATAACTTGACTATATGAATAATCACTGTATATATATTGACTACCTGTATAATCCTATATATAGACGTCACTAACATGTATAATCACTTTATATAATCTGACTACCTGTAAATCCTTGTATCAGATAACTAGAAATACCAAGTATATAAACCCGGAACGTTGCAGAAGTTACAGTAATATATAAACAAGTTACCACCATCAGATATTATACTGTGAAATGAGGGTGTTCTTTGGACTGAAATGGCTGCTCCATTCCACATGCGTTTGGAGGCAAAATTTTTATTTACAGTAACATAAATTTAAAATAATAACATTCTATAGTGTAATCCGAATGTAGTAAAGGAGAGACAGTGTTATCTTCTGTAACTTTGTTACTTTATTACATGATATACTGCACACTGCATGGTCTACCCTTAATTCCCCACTCTACTCAACATACTGAAACATAACTCCACTAGTACTGCACATACTGGGCCTCCCACTGTGGGATTTACACTCTTTAGTTAAACACGTGTACATTTGTTAAAAAACACGAAAGAACAAAGAGGCACAAATAATAATAATTTAATAGGCTTCTCTGAAGTTGTGTTTCGTGTTTTCTTCATTTATTTGCATATGGCCTACATAAAATAAATGAAGTTTTTAATATATAATACAACAAATTTCAATTTGTGGTGAATTGGTAACGCATTTTGAACTTATTTACTGCTCATTTGCATACACCGTGCTAAAAATATCGTCGTATATTGCACAGTAAAATTTAATTCTCACTGCTTCACACCTGTGAATACAGAATTAGTGAATAGGTCGATAAATAAACTTGGCTTTAACCACTGATATTCCCAATTTTTTATTTATTGATCATTATTGAATTTAGACCACAGTGCTCTAGAGGAATAGGGGATTAAGAGATGTTTGGCTGAAAGCTAAGTCCATTCCTCAGCAAATGGTGATCAGAAGCGCAGTGTTACAGAGGCAATACTGGGGCAAGAGCAGCGGAATAATTGCACCCGATTTATCCAAATAACAACTCTGACTCTCATGAATTTATTTTCGTGATTAACTGGTGCTATTTTTTTGCACTGGTTTTGCCCCATTTTGTAGCTGGAGACGATAGAAAGAGATCCTTTTATTCTTGTGCCACTTCTCTGCGGTTATAAGGATTTTCAGCTAAAAGCATTAAAGTTATATACAAATGTAACGGGTATCCCTCTAACCCCAATCACAGATATGTGAGTGTTGAGGGGGACCTATGTGTTTACCATGTGTGGTGCATACACCTGTAGGTTCAAAGAGGCCTGAGCCTCCGCTTGCTGGAACCTGGGGTGAGTCCTCTGGATCGATCTGGTTTGCAGTGTGCCTGCACCTGTGTAGGGTTTTAGGAATGTAGAAGTTGCCTACACAGGACCCCACATCTATAATACGTACATCACGGGAGGTATTTAACCAGTTTAATCATACACTTTACATACTTATCAGTAAACCATTACTGTGTACTTATAATCTACTCCCCCTAGGGGGTAACTCCACACCATGGGCCTCATGCAGTAAAGCGTTGATAATGGGAATTATCGCCATTTTATAGCCAAAATTGGGTTTGAGATTCAGTAAGCGCCGATAAGTGCTTGATTCGCCATGTTTCGGAGCCGATTATTTTGTGTTATGGCCAGTCGGCTGCCGATAAGCCTGTTTTCCGCCCACTGATCGCCACTTTTTTAAATCGGCTGGATTCAACAAAAAAAACCGCTTATCGGGCTGATCGAGCACTTACGAAATTGAGATGTTATGGCCAATTTCTCCCTGCCAACTAAAGTTGGCAGTTTGGAGGGGAGAACGATCTGCTAAGGCTGCCGGAACGGCACTTAGAAAAAAAAAATCTTCTGTACATCAATGGAGTCAATGGAGCGGGGACGTATAACAGTATAGTACTGTTTACGTTTTCATTGCTCACAATACAAACGTCATTGCATTACAGTGTGGGGAGTTCCCTGCATTGTGTCACAGCTGACGGTTTATTTTGCATAACATTGTACTTTTACTGTTTTCAGCATTTGCGGGTCACATTACTCATCATGTGAATGATGTGTCCAAGGGAAATACTATACTCAACTCTTAAAGGAGAACCTCACATCATATCACACCATTTTATTGAACTGAGCGACAATTATTTACATATGTTACACATGTCACACATGTCACACATACACCGTATATTCATGTTCCTTTTACATTACACAATGGCTGTAATGTGTCCACGCATCTTTAAACGTCATGTACATCTAAATTCTCATGTTTACATCTACATTTGGTCCTCCCTATTTTCATGACGTCACTTATTGGACGATCAATCATCATTGCATGTTTACATGTAACCGTTGCTTACAAGCACTTCAACCTACCTTATACACAACATGTACGTAATCATCCTTGGGACACCTTGTAAACTCATTTCTATAAGCAAACTATCCTCCTTACAGAAATGCATGCACATGCACACGACTATTCATGGTTGTCACATGTGACAATAACATGGCCTAATTACACATGTTACACAAACTTTTCCCACGTCAATCTCAGCCTTTTTGTGTCTAATTACATGACTGACTGGTTGCGTTCAGAAGTTTTACATGCATTGCACAATGCAACTATTTATTTGGGCATGCAATGTTTGTACAAAGCTTCACGTCACGTCATTGGCAAATATCATCATTCCCTGCAGAATACACACAACAAATACTTATAACAACAACGGCACACAGCTTGCCACAGAAGTACTTTATTATGTTAATGTAACACCTTGCATTTCTATGTCACCTGACATCATCACATACCTATTTAAAAGGACGCCCATTACCTGCTCATTCACAGCTACTCATTTCAAAATGTTGCGATTGTTTAGGAACAGAGAAATTCTTTTCTATGACATGCTTGCTGACAAGAGAATCTATTAGGGCAAGGAGGGACACACGAGGGACAGTGACAGGGACAGTCACGCGGATACGACAGGGACAGAGAGGGCAGGCCGAGGGACAGGAGATCATAAGGAGAAAACAAGTTGTGCCTCGTCCGCGTCTGTACAGGAAGAGAACCCTGTTATATGGTGATGAGGAGGAGATTGTGTATCCGCTATCGTTTGAGTTCGCAGGAGCAATCTTATCTCTTTATCAGGAGATAAGGGGAGATTTAGATTTTTTCACAGCAGAGGTCGTGCAGTCCCTGGGCTTGTTAAAATGCTGTGCTCATTACATTATCTTGCTTCCGCGTCATACCAGACACTTGTGGCCTAGTGGTGGCGGGGTCTCGCAATCTAACATTCTCTATGCGCTCAATAGACCGCTAGGAATTATATTCATTTTCCTACAGAGGCGACAGAGGGCTGGAAGTCAGGACTGGCTTTTATATATAGCAGGGATACCATGTGTGCTGGGTGGGCAATCGATTGCACACTTTTGCTTTGATTGCACCTAGTCAGAGTGAGCATTGTAACCGCAATCGTGTATATAATCTGACTACATGTATAATCACTATATATAATCTGACTACCTGTATAATCACTATATATATAACTTGACTACATGTATAATCACTGTATATAACTTGACTTCATGTATAATCACTATATATATAATCTGACTACATGCATAATCACTGTATATAATCTGACTACCTGTATAATCACTGTATATAATTTGACTCTACCTATATAATCACTGTATATAATCTGACTACATGTATAATCACTGTATATAATCTGACTACATGTATAATCACTGTATATAATCTGACTACCTGTATAATCACTATATATAACGTCACTACATGCATAATCACTGTATATAATCTGACTACCTGTATAATCACTGTATATAATTTGACTACCTGTATAATCACTGTATATAATATGACTACATGTATTATCACTATATATAATCTGTCTACATGTATAATCACTGTATATAATCGGACTACCTGTATAATCACTGTATCAGATAACTAGAATTCCAAATATACAAACACGGAAAGTTGCAGAAGTTACAGTAATATATAAACAAGATACCACCATCAGATATTATACTGTGAAATGAGGGTGTTCTTTGGACTGAATGGCTGCTCCATTCCACATGCTGTTGGAGGCAAAATGTGTATTACAGTAACATGAAATCTATACTATAATTCGAATTTGGGATTTCGTTTTTCTCAGAAGCCTCACAATATCACAACGGCACCACGTAAGCACCCACAAACTTTCACTACTGCACATTCTGCTGCGAAAAAAATTTTGGTAGGTGAACGCAACTATTTTCGAGCTTCAATCCAATGTCACTACACCTCCCAATTATGGTTCATTCTAATTTTCACTCTTGCTGGACATCAGTAAATTCAGGGGCGTGGCTACTAAGGGTGACACAGGGGCGTGGCTACAGGGAGGGGCGTGGCCCTACTAAGTGAGGGGGCGTACGTGGGATTCAAAACCGAACCTGGCTGGCAGGGGGAGATGGGAGCGGCAGGGGGAGATGAGATATGCTGCAGGGGGCTTCAACTATTAGGCCGGTAGTAGAATCACTTGAGTGGAGGCAGAGCAGGACTGTAGGGGAGGGCGCCCCCTAGCTTCCTGTAGACCAGTGCCCCGTTATGGGGGCCAGTATCTCCTATGCATTTAAATGTCTGCTGTCACTTGGACCATGGGATAAAATGCCATGGAGATAACCGTCACCCATACGGTCTGGTATCCGGGAAGTAGGGGTCCCCTGGAGGCTTGAAACCAATGCAGTTTCATCTCAGGAGACCCCCTGCTTCATACTAAACATTGACAACAATTAAAATTTAACACATAAATTCGTGCGATATTTGCACAGAAGAGACCTCTCAGAGTCAGTCTGTCCTCTGCAGCCCAGATACAACTCGTCCGGTAAGGCATTTCAGAGGTCGTTCATCAGATCACCGGGCTTATCACCCGTTTTGTGAATTTGCTTATGACAGGTAATGAAGGCTGATTTAAAATGGTCGTGATTTTTTTTATGAACCTTCTCTGAATGAGGCCCTAAATTTGGTAAGACCCTTCCTGCAGTCCAACTGTAACATGTGGATACGGCTGTGCTGAGAGTCTTATTCAGTGACGAGCAAAGTCCTTCACACAGTCTATTGGGATTATACAGCAAAGTGAGAGAGCCCCGATTCAAGCTTCTGCCCTTTATTCATGAATCCCCAGTGTATCAAGGCAAATGTGGTGCAATCTAGGGTAACGCGCTGCACAGGGTGTATCAATAATATAAAGAGAAAGATCATAGAAGTGATTGCACTGACTAGATACTAAATTGACTACAAGTATAATCACTGTACTTATATTAACTACTGGTATAATCGCTTATATAACTTATTATTATAATTATTAAATTCCGTGCATTATCCAATCAGTAATGCCCGAATTTAAGCACGCATGTGCATTTTTCAATGTTTTATTCCAGCCCAATCAGCTTTCAAACAGCTGATACCAGGGCAGGGGGAATTCGTCAGGAATATCACCACGGTTTTTGAACTCCTCCCCCTCCCGGCTGAGCAGAGATTTTCTGAGCAGATTCAGTTGAATTGGGGGGGGGGGGGGGGCCTTCGGGGAGAGAGATTTGCACAAGCTTAGCAATGGGCTGTCTGCAGTTTCCGTTGTGGGCTTGCAGTTTGGTGTGAGTGTCTGTGCAGTGTATGTGTGCGTGGCTGTTGTAATCTCGTGTAAGAGGTGGTTGTATAGAGCTCCGAGTGTGTGTTCAGTGTCAGTGTCAGCAGCATGTTTATGGGTGTAAGCATGTGTGTTAGCAGCAGTTTGAGTGTGTGTGTAGAGTGTCTGTGTGTTGTGGCAGAGGTGCTGTGATAATTGTAGTGGTTGCTGTGTGGTGTGTGTATGTTTGTGTTGTGGGTGGATGCTATGGTTGCTTTGGGTGTGTCTAGGTGCATGTGTTGTGTATAGAGTTGCAGGTTGTGTGTGTGTGTGTGCTGTGTGTGGGTGTGTTGTGGGTTGTGTGGTGTGTGTGTGTGTGTGTTGTGTTGGTGTGTTGTGTGGTGGATGTGTGTGTGTGTGGTGTGTTAGAGGTAGTGAGTAGTGCAAATTTAGAAGTGGCTGCAGTGTGTGTGTGTGTGTGTGGGTGTTTGTTTGGGTTGTGTGCTGTTTTATGTGTAGCACAGCAGTTTGTGGTGTGTGTAGAGCTGTGTGTGTGTGTATATAGCTCCAGGTGTGTGTTGTGTGTGTGTTTGTGTTGTGTGTGTGTGTGTTGGTTTAGTCATTGTCAGCAGCGATTGTTTATGGGTGTAGAAGCTGTGTGTGTAGGCATGCACGAGTTTGTTGTGGTAGGCTTGCTTTGTTATCGTGTGTGTTGTGGTGTGTGTGGTGTTTGTGGTGTGTGTGTGTGTAGAGTCTGCTGGTGTTGTGTGTGTAGAGCTGCTTTGTTGTGGTTTGTGTAGAGGTGCTTGTGGTTTGTGTAGAGCTTCTGTGTTGTGTGTGTGTGTAGAGCTGCTGTGTGGGTGTAGAACTGCTGTATTGTGTGTGTGTGGTGTGTGTAGCAGCAGCAGCGTTTTGTGTGTGTTGAGCTGGCTGTGTGTGTGTGCGTGTGTGTACACAGAGGGGGCGCAGTCTGTGATATAGGGTGGGGATATCCTGCAGTGTTTAAGTCATATAGTAGTGTGGTTTCATGTCATTACCATTTTATTTTATAATAAAAAATCTATTTAACTACAGTATATGTGCACGTCCCCTCGGGCTTCCCCAGACATGTCGGTTCTCTTTCTCGTTACCTCTGCGACCGCGTGAGGTCAAGTTGCAGGGGTGTTCCCGCCGCCTCACCGCCTGGGCTCCCCGGCCGACATCAGCTACAGGGCCGCCATCTTGTGTGCGTTCGCACATAGCGGAAGCTCCGCACGCGCAGTATAGCCTCAGATGCATATGGGCAGCCTTACAGGAGTTGAAGAGGCGCTCCATAGTCCAGGGGACATCCTCCCATTTTCGCACATGCGCAGTTAGCAGCGGGCGGCGGCCATTACAACAACTGCGCACGAGGCCCCAATGTTAAAGAGAGCCACCAGGACTACAGTTCCCACAGCCTCTGGGCTGCACTTTCACCCTGGTCACCAGCAGGCCAGTGCAGCCCAGGGCCTCCAATAAGTGCTGACGATTCTCATGCTTGTCCAAGTTCACACAATTTGGTGAGACAGGGATTGTCATTTTAGGATTTGGGGACCATGAGAGGGGGGATGTGTTTGTGCTGGGAGGAAAGGTAGCCTCCTGCATAGGCCAGAAAGTCTCCCCTTAAGCCCCCAGCTGCCCTACTCACCCAGGCTTTTGGTGTACTACTGGACTGTCTTCCCCTTAGACTAGGGACATGGTCCTGTAGAACCGTAGAGTAATGAGTGTTCCAGCCAGGAACCGTGACTACCCTGGTGCAATTGCCCTGTGAAGGTAATACATCCTCTGCGTTAGCAGAGATAATAGAAGCATTATAAAGGTGGATCACTCCATGCGGAGCCACCCACCGTTGGTGGCGGGCATCTTGGATCAATCTCCTGAGCAAGGATTCCAAGCAAAAGTCATCTTGGCGCACACCGGTAAAGAGCCACCGCAGGTATTATCCAATGTCACCAAGTGCACCACCTATCACTTCATCTTCGGGGCAGGCGCTGTTTGCCACACTTGGTGGGGTTGTGGGGACTCTTGGGACTTGGGTAAAGGACTTGGGCGTGCGTGTAGGTGTTATTAACCAGTTAGGGGTCAAGGTTAAGCTGCCACTATTGGCAGAGGGTGGCAATATATCGGTGTGCATCACTAGTGATGTTGCACTGTGATAAGTAGATACCTGTTGTGTTGCTATAAATATGAGTGTTTTATTGTGTTGTAATTTGCGTCGTTCGAGTAAACCTTTTTTTTATAGCCATAACCCTGGAGGTGTGTAAGTGGGGGTGTTTCCGGGGAGTAAAGGTAGGGGTAGGTCCTGAGTTGTCGAGGTATGATTTCTGTTTTTTTTCTTTGTTGTTGGTGTTTTTTTATTGATTAAGATACATGAAGTAAGACATTCGATAGGTGGCGCGATGTGAAAGGTAAGTCAATCGATTTTATATGTTGTGAGCAGATTTGGATGATTTGTGTTTCGTTTGGTGGTTTTTAGGGTTGTTTGGGGTGTCGGTTGTGTTTTTCGTTGAGTCGACTCCGCGGCACGCTACCACACCTCCTCACCCTATCCCGCGCACGACCCGTTTGCCCCCCCCCCTTTTTTTTTTTTATTGTTTTCTTGTGTTTTCTTTTCCTTTTTATTTCTTCCAACGCACTACCCCAACTAACAGCACCAAAGGGCCCCAACTTTTTTATTGAGATTTTTTTTTTTTTTCCTCTTCTTTTTGCCCCTTTCTACATTCCTATAGAATCCTACCAGAGGCAGCTTACCGACAAGAACGTTCCAGATTTACCCCATGCTTCTTCACTAATCGAGGCTCAGTCCTCCTGTGATCCTGACAGGTAGAACGCACCACACCAAGGTAACAGAGTTCCCCGCCACACACACTGTCTGCGATTGGTGGGGGGGAATACCGTTTACATATACACAATGTCTATTATTTTAAAAAGCCTACATTTAGCCTATAATAGTAATAATCCCCTCAGAACATGGGCATTACGCCATAGATGCCCTCCTGATGGGATTAATTACTTAAACACAGTATAGTCGCTGTGTATGATTTGAGTACATGTATTATCCTGTATATACCTTGACTAATTAATAATCACTGTATATAGACTTAATTAGCTTTATCACTATATAAAACTTAATTACATGTTTAATCACTATATATAACTTGCTATGTAATGTAATAATCACTGTATAACTTGACTAAAAATGTATAATCCTGTATATATTGTCTACTTGTATAATCACTGTATATAATTTGTCTATGTATAATCACTGTATATATTTTGACTAAATGTATCATCACTGTATATATTTTAAATGAATACAGTATAATCCTGTATAGGTAGTCCTGTTATCCATGTTTCACTGTGACATCAATGGCATATCCAATGCTTTACAATGAACCCTTTTCGCTGTCCTGGAAGGTCGTTATCCAACGCTCACTGCCACTGATTAACATGTGACCTCACTTTACAACGGTTTTCACTATCCACGTTTCTTCCAGAACGGATTCCGTTGGATAACCGAGCATTGCCTAATATATAAGTTGACTACTGTACATGTATAGCGGCTGTATAGAATTTGAGTAACATGTATAATCGCTGTATAAATTTGACTACATGTATAATCACTGTATATAAATTGACTACATGTATAATCATTGTACAGTATCTAATCTGACTACATGTATACAGTATATCACTGTATCTCCTCTACGCATGTAACTTATATTATAAATAATCTGACTACATGTATAATACTATATATATCTGACAAACATGTAGATCACTGTATATAACTTCCTATATGAGATCCGATCACAATTAGTATCATTTACTAACCTGTATAGATCACTATATAAAGATTAGACGTCACTACAGTGTATAATCACTTTAATATAATACTGACTACCTGTATCATCCGCTGTATCAGATAACTAGAAATAAGCCAAGGGATATAAACCCGGAACTTGCAGAGTTACAGTAAATACTATAGACAGAAGTTACGACCATCAGATATTAGAACTGTGGAAATGATGGTGTTCTTGGACCTGAATGGCTGCTCCATCCGCCAATCTGTTTGGAGGCAATGTTTCTTACAGTAACATAAATTTAAATATAAATGAAGCATTCTATAGATTACTCCGAATGTAGTACTGGGGACGCCAGTGTTAGTCAGTACTTGTAACTGTTGTTAACGGGTTATTACATGATATACTGCACACTGGCTGGTCGCCCTTATTCCCCACTCTACCATACATCACTTAAACATAACTACTCCACTAGTACTGCACAAACACTGGCTCCCACTGTGGGATATACACTCTTATTGTAAACACAGTGTACATTTGTAAACAATGATAAGAACAAAGAGGCACAATAATAATAATTTAATAGGCTTCTCTGAAGTTGTGTTTCGTTTGCTTTCTTCATTTTATTCATATGGGGGGGGGGCCTACATAAAATAAATGAAGTTTTTAATATATATAACAACAAATTTCAATTTGTTTGAATTGGTAACGCATTTTGAACTTATTTACTGATCATGTTGCCTACCCGTGCTAAAAAATATCGTCGGTATATTGCAACAGTAAATTTAATTCTCACTGCTTCACACCTGGGGATACAGAATTAGTGAATAGGTCGATAAATAAACTTGGCTTAAACCCTGATATTCCCCAATTTTTTATTTATTTGATCATTATTGAATTTAGACCACACGTGCCTCTGAAGGACTAAAGTGGATTAAGAGATGTTTGCTGAAAAGCCTAATAAGTCCCATTCCTCAGCAAATTGTGATCATAAGCGCAGTGTTACAGTGGCAATGACTGGGGCAAGAGCAGCGGAAATAATTGCACCCGATTTATCCAAAATAACAACTCTGACTCTCAGATGAATTTATTTTCTGTGATACTTCTGGTGCTATGTTTTTGCACTGGTTTTTGCCCCATTTTGTAGCTGGAGACGCTAGAAAAAGATCCTTTTATTCTTGTGCCACTTCTCTGGCGTTATAAGGATTTTCAGCTAAAGCATTAAAGTTATATACAAATGTACCGGTATCCCTCTACCCCAATCACAGATAGAGTGTATGTGAGGGGGAACCTGATGTTTTACCAGGTGTGGTGTCATACACCTTTAAGGTTCAAAGAGTGCCTGAGCCTCCGTTGCTGGAACCTGGGGTGGTCCTCTGGATCGATCTGGTTTTCAGTGCCTCATCTGTGTATGTTTTAGGAATGTAGAGGTTGCCTACACCGGACCCCACATCTCATAATACGTACAATACCGGAGATGTAGTTTAACCAGTTTAATCATACACTTCATACTTACATAAAACCATTAACTGTGCAGCTTATAATCTACTATCCCCTAGGGGGTCACTTGTCCACCATGGGTCCTCTGCAGTAAGCGTTGATAAGGGAATATCGCCATTTTTTATAAGCCAAAATTGGGTTGAGATTTCAGTACGCCGATAAGTGCTTTACTCGCCATGTTTCGGAGCCATTATTTTGTTTTGGCCATTCGGCTGCCGAAACCTGTTTTCCGCCCCTGATCTCCACTTTTTTAAATAAACGGCTGGATTCAACAAAAAAAAACACTTTCGTGGCTGATCGAGCACCTGGACGAATTGAGATGTTATGGCCGAATTTCTCCCCGCCAACTAAAGTTGGCAGTTTGGAGGGGAGAACGACGCTAAGGCTGCCGGGAACTGCACTTTAGAAAAAAAAAATCTTCTGTTACATCAATGGAGTCATGGAGCGGGGACGTATAACAGTATATTAACTGTTTACGGTTTTCATTGCTCACAATACAAACGTCATTGCCTTACGTGTGGGGGGCATTCCCTTGCATTAGTGTCAGCAGCTGACGTTTATTATTTGCATAACATTGTACTTTTACATTTTTCAGCATTGGCGGGTCACATTACTCATCATGTGAATGTGTGTTCCAAGGAACATACTAGCTCACTCTAAAGAGAACCTCACATCATATCACACCATTTTATTAACTGAGCCCACAATTATTTATCATTGATGTTACACATGTCACACATGTCACACAATACACCGTATATTCATTTTCCCTTTACATTACACAATGCTTTTAATGTGGTCAACGCATCTTTAAACGTCATGGTAACCTCTAAATTCTCATGTTTACATCTCATTTGGTCCTCCCTATTTTCATGACGTCACTTATTGGACGATCAATCAACATTGCATGTTTTACTTGTAACCGTTCATTAC
Source organism: Ascaphus truei (assembly GCA_036426205.1). Lineage (NCBI taxonomy): Eukaryota > Metazoa > Chordata > Amphibia > Anura > Ascaphidae > Ascaphus > Ascaphus truei. The sequence goes on from WSYH01002390.1 coordinate 61,526, forward strand.
AAGCACTACTCAACCTACTTAGTACACCACATGTACCTAATTTCCATCATTGGGACACCTTTTAACTCATTCTATAGCAAACTATCCTCCTTACAGAAAGCATGCATATGCACACTCTATTCTGGTTGTCACATGTGCAAATAACTGGCTAATTTACACAGGTTGACCAAACTTCTCCCACTTCATCTCAGCCTTTTTGGTCTAATTACATGACTGACGTTTGCGTTCGAGAATTTTACATTCATGGCAACATGCAACGATTTATTTGCCATGCATGTTTGTACAGCTTCAACGTCACATCATTGCAAATATCATCATTCCCTGGCAGATACACACAACAATACTTATAACACAACGGCAACACAGCTTGCCCCAGAAGTACTTTATTATGTTAATGTAAACACCTGCATTTACTATGTCACCTGACATCATCAATACCTATTTAAAGGACCTCCCATTACCTGCTCATTCACAGCTACTCATTTCAAATGTTGGATTGTTTTGAACAGAGAACAGTCTTTTCTATTGACATGCTTGCTGATCAAGAGATCTAGAGGGGCAGGGAGGGACACAAAGCCGAGGGACATTACAGGGACAGTCATACGCGGATACACAGGGACAGGGTGAGAGTGGACAGGCCGAGGGACAGGAGATCATAGGAGAAAACAAGTTTGTGCCTCGTCCGCGTCTGTCCAGGGAGAGAACCCTGTAGTTGGATGAGTGAGGAGGAGATTGGTAAGTCCGCTATCGTTTGAGTTCAGCAGCAATCTTATCTCTTATCAGGAGATAAGGGGAATTTATATTTTTTCACAGCAAGTCGTGCAAGTCCCTGGGCTTGTTAAAATGCTGTGCTCATTACATTATCTTGCTTCCGCGTCATACCAGACACCTGTGGGCATAGTGGGCGGGGTCTCGCCATCTATCATTCTCTATGCACTCAATAGACGCGCTAGGAATTAGATTCATTTTCCTACAGAGGCGACAGAGTGGCTAGGAAGTCAGGACTGGCTTTATATTAGCAGGTAACCATGTGTGGCTGGGTGCAATGATTGCACACCTTTTGCTTTGATTGCACCTAGTCAGAGTGAGCATGGTAACCGCAATCGTAAGCAACTACTTCCTCATGTACGGTGTATTTGATTTGCCACGATGAGGATATCATGTGGTATCCCCCAAATTCCCTGGTTCCATCACGATTCCTCTATCCTGAGGACTCTTCAGTCTTCCATGCGTTCGAAGAGGGACATTTTAACTGGTTGGCTGCTGGGTTAGTACACATTTACATGTTCTATCTAAACCAACACATTTTATTTAGGAATGTTGGCATGTACATTTGATCACTATTCCATCACTTATGGTGCTTCCATTCATTATAGGTGACTCAGGATACGGAATTAGGCCGTTGCTCTTGACTCCGGTGCTCAACCCTCCCTAAACTGAAGCATAGGACAGGTACGATATGCAGCCCATAGTATCTACAAAGATCTGTTATAGAGAGGACATTGGCCTACTCAAGACCCGTTTGAGGGTTGTCGGGACAGAAAACTGTTTTGGGGCTCTTCTATACCCGCCCTTCAAAAAAGTGCTGATATTATTATCCTGTGCCTGTTGCATTTTGGTCACATGTTGCACTCAGGCACAATGTAATCAGCCCTAGCTGATCCTTGGTAGACGATCATCCCACCCGTGTAGCTGCCTGAAAATGAACAACGCCATGGTGGCAGCACGCATATCTCATCAATTAATTTTTTCTGTAAGTAAAAACATATATTGTTCCAAGTTATATTTTATAGTTACATTATGTTATCTTAACACTAATGGTTTTTTTATATCCCTTTCGGTAGGACCAGATGAATATGGGCACACCTTTCTTCTCGCTGCTTGTGTGCACAAAGGATGTGGCACCGGTATGTTATTGTTTGCACAGGTTATATAATCCGCTTCAATTGTACTTTTGTTGGTGTATGTGAATACAAATGGGGTAACAAGCACTAATATTTTAGCCATTGTGTTGTTCCTTTGCTAAGACATACACATATTCTGCCCATACTCCATTCATGCTTCTAGTAGGCTTACATAAATGTTATTGGTGCAGTGTAACATGTACATCCATATGATGTGTACACCAGCTGATAACATTTTGAATGTCATTAAATATAGCATGGTGTTTTCGACATTTTACACCAAATACACCTTTGCTGTGTGGTTTGACTGTTACTGAAGATGGCATGTCAATGTTTGCAATTTATATATTGTTCGCTTTGCATTATAGGTATATCGCCAGTATGACTGTCATGGTATGTATATTTATTTGCCGATATCTCTCATAATAGTGCCTACCCTCATCTTCCTATAATTATTTTGAAGTAAAACCCAACATATTGGTTTTTAACACCATGTACCATACATGGTACTTTCTGTATATGTGAGATGGCATTTTAGCTTACTCTTGATCTTGTCATGTGGCATTGGTATTAGATAAATGATTACTCACATTTCATCACATTTTAATGTATGTTTCCTTATAATTCCATTAATGTAATATAGAATTTGTTTGGAGACAGGGATAACTGTACTTATTTGTTTACTTACGGGAGCTCATTCATCACGGATGAAATGACTGATCATAACACTACATGCATAATGCTGTAATCACAACAATTCGTACTACATCTTCATATTTAGCAATGTAGGGTGTTTTTTTATTCTCGAATTAATAGTTCACATTCATTTTACATTTGTGACATGGTGGATGTATAAGTCACACTGTGTGGATGTGTCCTAACATGTACCAAGTGTAAAACTGTTAACAGAAAACAACAATTTGTGTGCAAATGTTCCTACTGTCATTTACATTTGGCTAATTTTACCAAGATGACCAGTTTGGTAATATTTTTGCAATTAAATCACGTCCCTTCATCATTATCATGATGATAATTATCAAGTATTCCTCACAATTGTCAACGTCATCCACGTGCACAGTAGCATAGACACACTTTAGAACACTGTTTGTGTCTGTTCACTTTGTGTATGATCCATGTATAACCACCGACAAATGATAACCTCCAGCTTTTATTATGGTAGCTTATATCATCAATATGGACTATACTAGTATTTTTTAGAACGTTTACTAACACAGTAACTATCTTTAGTTAGGTTAAGGAAATATATATACACAGAAACGTACTTCATTACATGAGTTGATGTCATATTCAGAACATCATGCCATGTAGGGGACCACAACAATCTGGCCACATAACATTAGTTTGCTACAGTCCCAAACCATTTTATCACATACCCATTCAAAAGGATTTTTAACAAAAATGGCTAGTTGGTTTAAGTTCCTCTTTCATCTGGGAGAAGGATTGGCTCGTGAGTAAAGACACAACACTGTGGCACTGAGAGTTTGGAATCAGGGGAGTCTTGTTCAATTCCCGTGTTCCGGCTGTCCTTGGACCTTTGGGCCAAGTCCTTTAATCTCCCTGTGCTCAGGCGGCAAAAATAAATTGTAAAGTTCCGCGGCCATGGACCTCAGCTGAAAAATGTGTCTGTAAAGCGTCTGCGTCAACTAGCATCGCTATACCATGAACAATGCTCATATTATAATTAGGTATTATTGTTACATATTTGCGACAGTCATACTTTCCATTACATACACATAGATACACAATTGTGTATCGCAAGGGGAATGGGTTGTTATATATAAAACACGACCATGGCCATAACAGTGATAGTAGTCCATTAAAGAACCTCAATAAAATTCATAGGCAACTATTTTGCAACCATCATTAGTGTGTGAGTTAGTGCTTATGCAATTCAGGCATAAGGTATCACATTTTTATTGTTTTGGTTAATAAGCGCTGCAAGCAATATAAAATTGGTTCCATATGTAGTATGAGATACGGGTGGCTCCTCCTCAAATCATCTTATATAAGGTGTATCTCTTCTGAAATCATACCATTGATCCGTTTGGTATCTTCCCCGACTATCTCCTGAAATACAGCAAACATATTGGTCAAATATGCCTTAACTATATATGTATCCGTGAAAACGCTTGTACAACAGCTCTATAATGATTGTGTACAGCACACACTTCCACTCACTTATAGGTTAGAACTAGCAAGTGTAACATCCCAAGTAAAAAAATGGTAAGTTTCTTTCTTTTAAGTTTTGTAGCATGGCACTAACTATGTATAATGATGTGAACGTTTCCGGTATAACTGAAAAATGTGCGCGCACTTCTAGTGTGTCGCACGCACTTCATTCAGCTTTGGCTGCACTAACTGTTCTACGCATGCTCAAACAAAGCGTACGTTTGCTTCCAATACATCTTGAAATACATTAAACATAAAATCTTTATTTCAAATACAATGAATACGAAACGTACATTCGTTCTAAACGAGTACATCTGTATTCTTTTTAAAACAGCACGTGTTTTGACAGAAAGACGGCCGATAACAAATGCGCAAATGCAATACGTGTGACGTCATGTTAAACCATCGTGAACGCACATCTACACTCTCCCATCATGAACATTCGGCTAACGCCCATTACGCCTACAAACACTGAGCCGCACACATGACAACACTGCAGTTTCCGTTACTATAACCAAAACATGACAGCCAATAGCTTGAGGCGCACTCCTACGTTCCTTTGGGGTCGGGACTTAACATCCGAATGCTTTTCCTTAGGACGCTGGCCATTCAAAGGTTCCCACGTCATACGTGTGGACCCGCTTCTTTAAAATAGATGTAGCTGATAACAAACAGGTATGTGTTAGAGTTATGGTAAAATGTTGCTAATATGTTTAAAGGATAGGAAAGTACGTAATTTATTCCGTCACGCAATGGGTACTACTCTTTCAGGTCTCTCTATATTGTGATTCGGAAACAATTTCTTTGGGTGATGCTACTTTATGGCAGTTCTGCAATGTTACGCTGTATCCACACCATTGAAAGGGGAAAGGTGGTTATCAAAAAAAAAAAACAGTTTAACGCAGAGTCAACTCATACTCCGTTGTTATATTTACCATTTCCTTTCTAGAATAAACTCTTCGTCTGGCTGCCAACGGTCGCTTGTCAACAGAAACCATGCCAGAATTATCTTTCATCCCTTCTTGAACCCACCCCCCTGACATCCATATGAACACACATCTCCTCCATAGCGCTCATATGAATCGCCACTGCGTGCTTCAAACAATTGGTCGGGAGGTAGTGTTCATCTTCTTCGGTACTCCATTCCTATGCTATTTGCAGCTAAAGCGCTGTGCTGGACACTAATCATATGTCGTTTTTGTTTTGTACAATGGTGGGGTTTCAGGAATGAGGGTGCAGATATTGCAGCAATATCGCATTCCACGGAACAGTAGTGCGTATCCATTGCTATGGCATTAGGAATAACATATGCCTTTTTTTTTTTAAACAAAAACACCACATATATGTGCCCTCTTTCACGGTGAAATGTTTTTCTTTGGCAACTTCCAGAACCATAGTTGTCTCTAGCCTTATCTGCAGCCACGTCAAAAAAAGTCATTAGTTGATAAAGTGAATCTATTGATGAATTAAAATTGCCGCATGCCGACGGCTTGGTAATACGATATTTTTTGCGTGAAATCAATCATAGATTTGGCGTGTGCTCGCTGGTGTGCCCTTGTTCTGCAAATATCGCTTCTGACACCATGTATTTATAGCCAAATTACGGATTCATATTTTTTTCACGAATCTTCAGCGCATTGTCAAATTAGCGAAAAAGATGTGTGCAGGTATCTGGTTCTTTGGGCTCATCAAAATGAAACTGCTCAATGAGCTAACAAATTGCTAGTGTTTCCTTTTCATCGTCAGAAAACTTAAACTTAACTCCTATTTCAACACGCCACTGGATTTGTATTTGTTTAATTTAATTGCTTGAAAAATTTGTGGTTTGTGAAGCCCGCAATGTGGGACAAACATGTAATCCTTGTTTTATTTACATCTGTTTCTGAAAACATTCCTACACTTTTAATTCAGTAACATAGGTTTTCTTGAAAATAATCAAAGAGCACCTGTGTGAAAATAGTGCCTTAGACGCCTTCATTAACATACAAACACTGCAAATGACTTAAGAGTTTTTTTCCCACAGTACCCCGTAAGTATTTGGAAAGGCTGTTAAGCTCCCTGCTGCCATGAGTTTAAATAACTTGAATCTTCTCTACTTATATATATGATAATAATATATCTCTCTCATAATAAATATAACTATAAGTGTTATTGTACTATTGTATAATTGTGTCTGGTATGTGTATGTGTATATTATATATATATATATACTATAGATATCTATATATATCTCTATATATTATATATATATATTATATATTCAAAAAAAACATAGCTTTTTTTATTGCGCAGGGTCCATACACACACATATTATGAGTTCAGTATAGGCCTGTGTATGACCCTATTTAAATGGTGATAAACATGAGTGAATTAACGTAATAAACAGTTGTTGGTTGCGCACTGTTAGAGGCTCACACTTAGTATACGTTCTCAAACATTAGGGCCTGTATATTTAAATACTTGTTTTTTCACCAAGGAAGCATGAACGTGTTGTTTTTTGTAAATACATCTAGTACCTTTAGAAATAGTACTATCATATCAATACATGTACCACACACCACACACCACACACACACACACAACATTGTGGTGTGTGTGTGTGCATATATCATATCATACTACAATATATTGTATAATTCCAAGAGATGTTCTTGAACAAGAACCATAATATGATTAAAGACAACATTACAATGGGCCAAGCAAAGGTAACTTAATATTAACACAAATCCTGCTGTACACGTACAAGAAGTGTTTTCAAGTTCACATAGGTGCTTTTATAATTTGGCATGTGAAAATATCACATGTCAATGATTCATCAATTTGTAACTGCCACCCAAATGCAATGTTTTTGCGGCAAGTTCAGGCAGCTTCTTCTAAACTTAGCAACTGCATCCTGGTGGACCATTACTGAACATACGCATTAAAACATATATATTTATAATACACTATTCATTAATAGGAGTGTTAACATTTCCAAACACTTCACGTTACAATAGACCTACTGAAAGTTTGTAAAACACAAATCTCTCAGCATCATACATTTATTAGATAATCTGAGTCAACAAAACAAGGGCCAAAGACATATTTTGTGGGAGTATATAATTTATTTTTTTTGTTGCAACTTTGAGAGCGAGTAACAGTGCCTGCTTGTTGTCTCTTGATTTTCCTTTTTGCCGTTTGGCCACCAACTTTAAGCCACAACAGGCCACTTGGTAGTGGCCTCGTGCACTGTCACGGGAGGCTTGTGGCCAGTGACTCACCTACACCGGCTTTTGGGCATGATTCACCTACGGCTTTGGGCAGTGATTCACCTACAATGGCTTTTGGCAGTGATCCACCTACAGGGCTTTTGACCAGTGATTCACTTACAGGGCTTTTTGGCAGTGATTCACTACATGGCTTTTTGGCATTGATTTGCACCTACAGGTGCTTTTGGGCAGTGATTCACTTACATGCTTTTGGGCATGTTGCACCTATCAGGGCTTTTGGGCAGTGATTCAACCTACAGGGCTTTTTGGCATGACTTCACCTACAGGGCTTGTGCCCACTGACACATGTGAGCAGTTGTAGACAACTGCACAGTGATGGTTGGTCCTGTTTCATGTGTGTCTTTTGTTGTTTTTGACCCAAACTGGTTCAGTATTAACGCTTTTGTTTCTTTTGGGGCCGTCCTTTGTAGTGTCAGCTGCTGATTTGTACAGATGGCAGCGGTAGATTCGTCAGGAACCCCGTCACACACATGTGCTGCTACCTTGACTCGGTAACATTTGGGGCCTGTGAATGAATATCAGAGGCATGTGGTGAAAATCTACCTGCATGAACGATCCTGCCTGGAGGTGTTGAATGGTTGAATTGTGGACAATTAGTCCATTCCTCCATTAATTAGCTTGTGTTTTGCTGAACAACTAATTCTTCGAACATGTGTTGATTTTTGCAACTTGTTTAGGCACTTCACATAGACCTTGTGGTGTGCCAATTGATAAACTGTTTCTCTCTTCTTGCAGTGCATCAATCCTTTCCACGCACGGTCATCAGGTCAAATGGCGACTATGTTTCTGCTGTTCACACAATTTTTCCCCCTCAGAAGCTACAAATTGCATCGTTGTGGTATTTTGCTGGTCGATTTGGGGCGGTAAAACTTTTGCAATGTGGAACCCTTTTCTGGTCACTTGCTTGTATTTGTGTGTCCTATGGCGGCGCGTGCTCATCAATCATCATCATCATCATCATCATCATCATATCCTCTTCATCATTTCCTACAAATATGTACACATTCATTAAATGGCATGTTGTATCTCTGGCTGTGTTACTGATGTTTCTGAACTGTGTCTAAGTACAACTAACATGTTTCCATACGTTTTATAACCTCCACTTAAAACTACCTTGATTAGAATAAATGTTTGGGACTCAGTATGAATATGAGTGATGAAACTGGCTGTAAACTCCCAACTCCACATGATTTAACCATCCACTAAACACAATACCATGTTGCTTACACTTCATTATTCACTGACACAAATTAATCTACTTACAAGAAATGGTGGCAAAACAAATCATGACACTGAACACATAACATAAGAAGAGCACATATTATAGATGGCCACAACTGCATACACTCACCTTCAGGTGTGTTGAGGTGGCTGACCCCAGGTGAAACCTTGGTCCGTCTCAGTGACACTGTCCGTCAGGGCAACTATAATATAACAATAACATAAGTTTTACATTTACATGTGAAATATTGAACAAAGTTATTGTCTGTTCTGTATTTAAATGGTACCATATACAGCAATCATTTCCTTGAACCTCAAATGTGGTGTGAAATTGAACACAATAGTTGTAATAACAATGTACATGCCTGTGTACTTAGATTTTTTGAGTTCCTACATCAAACATACTATGTTTCTGCAGTAAATGCTGATGATAAATAGATTATAATTTGTACATAAAAATCATATGTTGTGTAGTGATATCACGATCATAAATGTACATTAATATCCATGAATAACCAGTCACAATGTTTACATGAAGGTGGTCTATTGCAAAATTGTGTTTTTTGGTAGGGATATGTGTGTGTACATTAATATAAGATGTGGGCACTCCCTGAATGTGGCTGTGACTCACAAGACAACCATGCAGTGTGTGATCGGTGTCGTTGATATGTAGTCTCAACTATAGATATGTGAACTACATGTGTGCGTACGCTTGATACATTAATGAGTTGGTGTGGGCCTTATAGCTAAGTGAAGCTTTCAAATGAGTGTGATTACTTCAGTTTGCTAGTCAGGTTTGTAAGAACGTTAAATTCCCTTCCCAAAAAGCTAATCAGTCCCACCTTTCCATTACTTAAACAGTGAAAATGGTGTGAACTAGTTGACCCTAAAAGACGTCTGTAATTAGTTGTGTCGGTGTGGCTGAACCCCCGCTCCCTCCTGTTGAAGTGTATGCCGTGTGATGAGATATTAATTGCAGCTGCTTTAAGCAACAATGGTAGATGAGCTAATAGTCGTGTGCAGTTTTTTAAGGTTATTGAAAACAACTGACATAACTTGATACGTGTGGCCGCATTATGCTGTCTGTATATGACTTTAAATGCAAAAATTGGACCTTTACATTAACCAACTATATTGTGTGTTAGTGCAAGTGATGTTTGTGGCCGTTGTCATGCATATATTTGATGCATGCTTAAAATAGGCAGTAATGGTATGTTTTGTCGGAGTAAAAATAAATAAATACACAATAAATATATCATATTTCTGTTCTGTACTGTAGCTAGTAATAATTTGCCTCATTACAGTGTTACACATTGTACTCCCTGTTGTTCCACCATCTTCGCCCAACCCATCAATTGCTTCCACTGCAGGCGAATGCATTTTTGGGAATTCAACTATGTAAATGAAGCACAGCAATGGCACGACGGTGGGGCTATATTAGTTACTGCTTTAGTATGACTACAACACTAGTATGTCTATTTGAATATATATATATACAAATCATACATATCATATATAGATGCAGGTATGCTTATATTTTGAGACACGTATAAAAAGCAGTGTAAATATGGCAAACATAACTGTAAGCAACGACAAGCTAGTACAAGTAAATTTCTCACCCTGGTGGAAATGTGAGGATAATCCAATATCCCGGTCACCAGGTAAGCCTTCCACGACGAACGGATGAAGGCTTTTGCCCGATGCAGCTGTCTCCACTGGACTTAATAGATACGTGTGGTGTCGTGCCCACCTCCTAGTGGCCGTAGCATGCACGCGTGGTGTTGTATTTTCTTTTTCATTTGGACCTAATTATCATCAAACTCTCTTGTGACAAATGCCCTTGTCCCCTCCATGATTCCACATCGCATGACACTCATGGACTATTGTGTCCCCACATTCTTTTCTGCTTGTTGAACTTGTCCGCCCTTGAAAACTATAAAATATATTAGGTAAATTAATAATAATAGAAGCACAACAGTTTTCCTACAACTGGCTAGCTGTTCCAAGAATTAGCAACACATGCTGTTTTAATTTTGTAATATGTGACACATGAGCCTTCATACTAAACCTATTACATGTCAGCAAGTTGCATTCACTATTGTATGCAGTTTATGGCAAATTGACCGTCCTGTGTTTAGTGTCCTTGTAAGGCAATTAAAAGCGTTTTTTCCAAACTAATTAACATAGAAAGATATTCTGAACCCTATTGCATATGAACAAAACTCATATGACCTAGGATCACCTGTATTTGAATCATAAATGTAAAGATACACTTACCTAGTAAATTCCAATAAATACTGTCATCGTGCCTCCAGAATGCCAGTGCAAACTGTATTTTCCCTGTCATTGAAGCGAGGATGACGTTGGCTTCTTCTCCACACGTTTATTCGCGAGCAGGTTTTAGTGTGCAGAGCGTGGCTGGTGCTGCTGGACCTCTCCTTGTTCCATGAAGAGCCTCCAAAAGCTGCCCACCAGCAAGCACGGGGGCCACCACCACACCCCATCAGCAAACTGCGCCACCGATCAGCACTCACAGCACCATCACCCCACTCCTAGCACCACACCTTCCCACTCCATCACCCAGCAACTCCCACTCCTATCACCCACACTTCCCCGCACCAGCCTCCACTGACCACTCCACAGCACTCCCAGCACCAGCACTCCCCCCCCACAACAGCAACTCTCCCTCCCACCCATCAACAGCCCTCCCACTTCCCCTCAACATCACTGCCCCACATCACCGAGCCCCCATCAGCTGCCCACTTCCCAATCAACACCCTCCCCCTCCCCGCACAGCCCTCCCCCTCCTCTCCACCACCCCTCCTCTCCCCCTCCTAGCATCCCTCCCTCCCAGCACCAGCACTCACTCCCCTCCCAGCACATCGCACCCACTCCCTCAACCGCACTCCAACCTCCCCGCACAGCCACTCCCACTCCCACAAACAGCACTCCACTCCAGCAAACACACTCCCACTCCCAGCAACATCACTCCCCTCCCAGCAACAGCACTCCTTTGAGATTAATAACTACTGTACCGAAGTAGTGATGCTGATATCAAAACAGCCTATCTATAACTCCTACACTGCTCAGAGCAATGAGAATCTTACAGTGCTGGAGAGATGTTTGTTTTTAAGCTTCTTTTTCCAAAAAGTTAATATAATAGTCTGTTGGCCTATGCCTATTAACATAAAGAATAATTGTCCTGTGTCCTGCATTTTCCCCTGCATTTTCCATAACATACAGAATAATGTGTATCTGTATCCTGCAGAGTAATACTGTGAGTATCGTGAAAACATGCAGATTCGTTTATATGTATCTGTAACATTGAGAGCAAAGTGTAAATGAAAGACCTGTTGCCCTGTGGATTTCCTTCTATCTCCCTTGAATTCCTACCCTCATTCAGCTCCTTTCTCCTTTGTACCCCTCCTCAAGGGATTCAACTAGAGACTGTCCATGGCTTGCTGCTCTGGTGCTTTGCTTCCTCGTTATCTCTGGCACATTAAGCCAGGGAGGAGATTAGAGTTCTATAAAGTCATGTTCTACCAACCCATTCCAGTTTGTGGTGACTTTATTTAGGGACAAAAAAAGTGCTTTACCTAAAACCCCATACTGCCCGGTATATAGTGCTGGAGGTAAAATTACTATTGAGTTTATCTTCTAATGCATCAGGGAGAAGGAGCGGCTCAGTGAGTAAATGACACTGACCTTTTACTGAGTTTGAAGCACGGGAACCTGGTTTCAGCTCCTTGTGACCTTGGGCAAGTCACTATATCTCCCTGTGCCTCAGGCACCAAGAACATAGATTGTAAGCTCCACGGGGCAGGGACCTGCGCCTGTTAAATGTCTCTGTAAAGTGCTACGTAAAACTAGCAGCGCTATACAAGAACATGCTATTATTATTATTTCATATATTCTATATCCATAAAACACAGTATGCTTTAAAAAGTTACAATACAAGGTAAATCCAATACAAAAATGGGGATAAGTGCAGTGGTAAATGACAACATAGAGAAAAAGGAAACCCGGGCTGAAGAGCTCACAATCTAAATGGTAAAAACAATGTAAAATATGTATTATCTTTGTGTATTCAGATGTGTGCACATACCCTTAATTCTCAGGCCTCGGGGTAAACATTTATTATCAAAGTATTTTTGTAATGTAAGTATATCCCACCAGAGGGCCGTTTCTTTTATAAGCAATTTGTCCAGAAACGCCCATTGGTGGGATACGGTTACATGGGACAATATCCATCTATTAAATGTGGTAAGACCCTTCCCTGCAGTCCAACTGTAACATGTGGATACGGCTGTGCTGAGAGTCTTATTCAGTGACGAGCAAAGTACATTCACACCAGTCTATTGGGATTATACAGCAAAGTGAGAGAACCCCGATTCAGGACTTTCTGCCCTTTATTCATGAATCCCCAGTGTATCAAGGCAGATGTGGTGCAATTCTAGGGTAACGCGCTGCACAGGGTGTATCAAATAAATAAATAGAGGAAGATCATAGAAGTGATTGCACTGACTAGATACTAAATTGACTACAAGTATAATCACTGTATATAAGTTAACTACATGTATAGTCACTGTATATGATTTGACTACCTGTATAATCTCTATATATAATCTGACTACCTGAATAATCACTGTATATAATCTGACTACTTGTATAATCACTGTATATAATCTGACTACCTGTATAATCACTGTATATAATCTGACAACCTGTATAATCACTGTATCAGAGATAACTAGAATACCAAGTAAACAAACACGGAAAGTTGCAGACGTTACAGTAATATATAAAGAAGTTACCACCATCAGATATTATTCGGTGACATGAGGATGTTCTTTGGACTGAATGGCTGCTCCATTCCACATGCTGTTGGAGGCAAAATGTGTATTACAGTAACATGAAATCTATACTATAATTCTAAATTGGATTTCGTTTTCCGTCAGAAGCATCAAAATCTCACAAACGGCACCACGTAGCACCACAAAACTTTCACTGCACATTCTGCTGCGAATTTGTAGGTGAACGCAACTATTTTGAGCTTCCAATGTCACTCACCTCCCAAATTATGGTCATTCTAAGTTTCACTCTGCTGGACAGCAGTAAATGCAGGGGCGTGGCTACTAAGGGAGGGGGCGTGGCTACTAAGGGAGGGGGCGTGGCTACTAAGGGAGGGGGCGTAAGTGGGATTCAACCGAACCTGGCTGCAGGGGGAGATGGGATGCGGCAGGGGGAGATGAGATGCGGCAGGGGGCTTCAACTATTAGCCGGTAGTAGAATCACTTGAGTGAGAGTCAGAGCAGGACTGTAGGGGAGGTGCGCCCCTACTTCCTGAGACACAGGCCCCGTTATGGGGGGCCAGTATCTCCTATGCATTTAAATGTCTGCGTCACGTGACCATGGGAATAAAATGCATGGGAGATACCGGCACCCCATAACGGGGTCTGTATCTCGGGAAGTAGGGGGTCCCTGAGGCTGAAACCAATGCAGTTCAGCTCAGGAGACCCCCTGCTCATCTAAACTATTAACAAAATTAAAATTTATACACATAAATTTCGGGCGATATTTGCACAGGAAGAGACCTCTCAGAGCAGCTGTCTCTGCAGCAGATACAACTCGCCGGGTAAGGCATTTTCAGAGGGTCGTTCATCAGATCACCGGCTTATCACCCGTTTTGTGAATTTTGCTATGACAGGTAATGAAGGCTGATTTAAATGGTCCGGTGATTTTTTTTATGAACCTTCTCTGAATGAGGCCCTAAATGTGGTAAGACCCTTCCCTGCAGTCCAACTGTAACATGTGGATACGGCTGTGCTGAGAGTCTTATTCAGTGACGAGCAAAGTACATTCACACGAGTCTATTGGGATTATACAGCAAAGTGAGAGAGCCCCGATTCAAGACATCTGCCCTTTATTCATGAATCCCCAGTGTATCAAGGCAAATGTGGTGCAATTCTAGGGTAACGCGCTGCACAGGGTGTATCATATAAATAAATAGAGAAAGATCATAGAAGTGATTGCACTGACTAGATACTAAATTGACTACAAGTATAATCACTGTACTGTATATAACTTAACTACATGTATAATCGCTATATATAACTTATTATTATTATTATTAAAATTCCGTGCATTATCCAATCAGTAATGCCCGGAATTTAAGCAGCAGCATGTGCAGTTTTCAATGTGTTTATTTCCAGCCAATCAGCTTTCAGAACAGCTGAGACAGGGCAGGGGATTCGTCAGGAAGTATCAGCCACGGTTTGACTCCTCCCCCTCCCGAGCTGACAGAGATTTTCTGAGCAGATTCAGTTGAATTGGGGGGGGGGGGGGGGGGGCCTTCGGGGAGAGAGATTGCAAAGCTTAGCAAGTGGCTGTCTGCAGTTTCTTTGTGGCTGCAGTTTGTGTGTGAGTGTCTGTAGCAGTGTATGTGTGCTGTGCTGTTGTATATCTGTGTAGAGGTGTGTGTGTATAGAGCTCCAGTGTGTGTGTCAGTGTCAGTGTCAGCAGCAGTGTTTATGGGTGTAGCATGTGTGTGTAGCAGCAGTTTGAGTGTGTGTGTAGAGGTGCTGTGTTGTGTGCAGAGGTGCTGTGTATAGAGGTGTAGTGTTGTGTGTGTGTGTGTGTATGTTGTGTGTGTGTGTATGTTGTGTGTGTATAGGTGCTGTGTTGTGTATAGAGGTGCAGTTGTGTGTGTGTGTGTGTGTGTGTGTGTGTGTGTGTGTGTGTGTGTGTGCTTGTGTGGTGTGGGGGGTGGGGGTGTGTGGTGTGCGGGGCTTGTAGAGGTAGGGGAGGTAGTGCAATGTTTAGTAAGTGGCTGCAGTGTGTGTGTGTGTGTGTGTGTGTTGTGTTGTGTTGTGCTGTTTTATGTGTAGCAGCAGTTTGTGTGTGTGTAGAGCTGATGTGTGTGTGTATAGAGCTCCAGTGTGTGTGTGTGTGTGTGTGTGTGTGTGTGTGTGTGTGTGTATCAGTGTCAGCAGCAGTGTTTATGGGTGTAGCATGTGTGTGTAGCAGCAGAGTTTGTGTGTGTAGAGCTGCTTTGTCGTGTGTGTGTGTGTGTGTGTGTGTGTGTGTGTGTGTGTAGAGCTGCTGTGTTGTGTGTGTAGAGCTGCTGTGTTGTGTGTGTGTAGAGGTGCTGTGTTGTGTGTAGAGCTGCTGTGTTGTGTGTGTGTAGAGCTGCTGTGTGTGTAGAACTGCTGTATTGTGTGTGTGTGTGTGTGTAGCAGCCGTTTGTGTGTGTTGAGCTGCTGTGTGTGTGTGCGTGTGTGTACACAGAGGGGCGGCAGTCTGTGATATAGATATCTGCAGTTTAAGCATATATAGTGGTGGTTTCATGTATTTACCATTTTATTTTAATAAAAAAATCTATTTAACTACAGTATATGTAGCCACGTCCCCTCTGGCTCCCCAGACATTCGGTTCTCTTTCTCTTACCTGCGACAGCGTGAGGGCAGTTGCAGGGGTGATCGCGTCACCGGGGGCTCCCGGCGACATCAGCTACAGGGCGCCGCCATCTTGTGTGCGTTCGCACATAGGCGGAAGCTCGCGCACGCGCAGTATAGCCTCAGATGCGATATGGCAGCCATTACAGGGAGTGAGAAGAGGCGCTCCATAGTCAGGGACATCCCCCAGTTCGCACATGCGCAGTTAGCAGCGGCGGCGGCCATTACACAACGCGCACGAGGCCCCAATGTTAAAGAGAGCCACCAAGGACTACAGTTCCCAGCAGCCTCTGGGGACTGCACTTTCACCCTGGTCACAGGCAGCCAGGCAGCCAGGCAGCCAATAAGGCTGACAGATTCTCATGCTGCAAAGTTGCAACAATGTTGTGTGAAGACAGGGATTGTCAGTTAGGATTTGGGACACAGAGAGGGGAGGATGTGTTTGTGCAGGGAGGAAAGTAGCCTCCTGCACTAGGCCAGAAGTCTCCCCTTAGCCCCCAGCTAGGCCCTACTCACCTCAGCTTGTGGTTACTACAGGGACTCCCCTTAGACTAGGGACAGGGTCCTGTAGAACCTAGAGAAGTGAGGGTCCAGCCAGGAACCGTGACTATCCTGGCAATTGCTGTGAAGGTAATACATCCTCTGCGTTAGCAGAGATAATAGACATTATAAAGGTGGATCACTCCATGCGGGAGCCACCCACCGTTGAGGCGGAGGCATCTTGGATCATCTCCTGGAGCAAGGGATTCCAAGCAAAGGTCATCTGCGCACCCGGTAGCAGGAGCACCGGGCAGGTATTATCCAAGTCACCAAGTGCACCACCTATACACTTCATCTTAGTGGGCAGCGCTGTTCCACACGTGGGTGGGGTTGTGGGACTCTTGGGACTTTGGGTACAAGGACTTTGGGGATGCTGTGTAAGGAGGTTATAGCCCAGTTAGGGGCAAGGTTATAGCTGCCAGCTAGTGGCAGAGGGTGGCATATATATCGTTGTGCATACTGATGATGTTGCACTGTGAAAGTATGATACTCTGTTGTGTTGCTATACAATATGATGTGATGTTATTGTGTTATTTGCTCGTTCAGTAAACCTTTTAGCCATAACCCTGGTGTATGTGATTTCTGGGTGGGTTCCTATGCTGGGCCCATTCTACATTCCTATAGAATCCTACACAGAGGCGCTTACCGACAAGAACGTTCCAGAGATTTACCCCAGGCTCTCACTAGCGGAGGCTCAGGCCTCCTGTGAGCCTGACAGGTATAACGCACCACACCAGGTAACATTAGGTTCCCCGCACACACACACTGTATGCGATTGGGTGGGGGGGAATACCCGTTACATATACAAAAGTGTCTATTATTTATGAAAAAAGCCTACATTTAGCCTATAATAGTAATAATCCCCTCAGAACAGGGCATTACTGGCCAGTAATGCCCTGCTCTGAGGGGATTATTACTTAAACAACATGTATAGTCGCTGTGTATGATTTGAGTACATGTATAATCACTGTATATAACTTGACTAAATGAATAATCACTGTATATAACTTAATTAGATGTATCACTATATATAACTTAATTACATGTTTAATCACTATATATAACTTGCCTACTGTACATGTATAATCACTGTTTATAACTTGACTATATGTATAATCACTGTATATAATTTGTCTACTTGTATAATCACTGTATATAATTTGTCTACTTGTATAATCACTGTATATAATTTGACTAAATGTATAATCACTGTATATAATTTGAATACATGTATAATCACTGTATAGGTAGTCCTTGTTATCCAATGTTTCACTTGACAATCAATGGCATATCCAATGCTTTACAATGCAACCCTTTCGATGCCTGAAGGCGTTATCCAACGCTCACTGCCACTGATTAACATGTGACTCACTTTACAACGGTTTCACTATCCAACGTTTCTTCCAGAACGGATTCCGTTGGATAACCGAGCATTGCCTATATATAATTTGACTACTGTACATGTATAATCGCTGTATATAATTTGAGTACATGTATAATCGCTGTATATAATTTGACTACATGTATAATCACTGTATATAAATTGACTACATGTATAATCATTGTACAGTATATAATCTGACTACATGTACAGTATAATCACTGTATATAATCTGACTACATGTAAATTAATCATTATAAATAATCTGACTACATGTATAATCACTATATATAATCTGACAACATGTATAATCACTGTATATAACTTGACTATATGAATAATCACTGTATATAATTTGACTACCTGTATAATCACTATATATAACGTCACTACATGTATAATCACTTTATATAATCTGACTACCTGTATAATCCCTGTATCAGATAACTAGAATACCAAGTATATAAACCCGGAACGTTGCAGAAGTTACAGTAATATATAAACAAGTTACCACCATCAGATATTATACTGTGAAATGAGGGTGTTCTTTGGACTGAATGGCTGCTCCATTCCACATGCTGTTGGAGGCAAAATGTTTATTACAGTAACATGAAATTATAAATAAATACATTCTATAGTGTAATCCGAATGTAGTAAGGAGAGACAGTGTTATCTCTGTAACTTTGTTAACTTATTACATGATTACTGCACACTGCATGGTCATCCCTTAATTCCCCACTCTACCTCAACATACTGAAACATAACTCCACTAGTACTGCACATACTGGGCCTCCCACTGTGGGATTATACACTCTTTAGTTTAAACACGTGTACAATTTGTTAAAACAATGAAAGAGACAAAGAGGCACAAATAATAATAATATTAATAAGGCTTCTCTGAAGTTGTGTTTCTGTTTTCTTCATTTTATTTGCATATGGCCTACATAAAATAAATGAAGTTTTTAATATATAATACAACAAATTTCAATTTGTGGTGAATTGGTAACGCATTTGAACTTATTTACTGCTCATTTGCATACACAGTGCTAAAAAATATCGTCGGTATATTGCAACAGTAAAATTTAATTCTCACTGCTTCACACCTGGTGATACAGAATTAGTGAATAGGTCGATAAATAAACTTGGCGTTAAACACTGATATTCCCAATTTTTTATTTATTGATCATTATTGAATTTAGACCACAGTGCTCTAGAGGAATAAAGGGGATTAAGAGATGTTTGGCTGAAAGCTAAGTCACATTCCTCAGCAAATGGTGATCAGAAAGCGCAGTGTTACAGTGGCAATACTGGGGCAAGAGCAGCGGGAAATAATTGCACCCGATTTATCCAAAATAAAACTCTGACTCTCAGATGAATTTATTTTCTGTGATTAATCTGGTGCTATTTTTTGCACTGGTTTTGCCCCAGTTTTGTAGCTGGGAGACGATAGAAAGAAGATCCTTTTATTCTTGTGCCACTTCTCTGCGTTATAAGGATTTCAGCTAAAAGCATTAAAGTTATATACAAATGTAACGGGTATTCCCTCTACCCCAATCACAGATATAGTGTATGTGAGGGGGAACCTATGTGTTACCAGGTGTGGTGCATACACCTGTAGGTTCACAAGAGGCCTGAGCCTCCGCTTGCTGGGAACCTGGGGTGAGTCCTCTGGATCGATCTGGTTTGCAGTGCCTGCACCTGTGTAGGGTTTTAGGAATGTAGAAGGTTGCCTACACAGGACCCACATCTATAATACGTACATACACGGAGATGTATTTAACCAGTTTAATCATACACTTTACATACTTATCAGTAACCATTACTGTGTACTTATAATACTACTCCCCCTAGGGGGTAACTCCACACCATGGGCCTCATGCAGTAAGCGTTGATAAGGGAATTATCGCCATTTTATAGCCAAAATTGGGTTTGAGATTCAGTAAGCGCCGATAAGTGCTTGATATCGCCATGTTTCGGAGCCGATTATTTTGTTATGGCCAGTCGGCTGCCGATAAGCCTGTTTTCGCCACTGATCGCCACTTTTTTAAATCGGCTGGATTCAACAAAAAAAAACAGCTTATCGGGGCTGATCGGCACTACGAAATTGAGATGTTATGGCCAATTTCTCCCGCCAACTAAAGTTGGCAGTTTGGAGGGGAGAACGATCGCTAAGGCTGCCGGAACGGCACTTAGAAAAAAAAAATCTTCTGTACATCAATGGAGTCAATGGAGCGGGGACGTATAACAGTATAGTACTGTTTACGTTTCATTGCTCACAATACAAACGTCATTTGCATTACAGTGTGGGGGCATTCCCTGCATTGTGTCACAGCTGACGTGTATTATTTGCATAACATTGTACTTTTACATGTTTTCAGCATTTGCGGGTCACATTACTCATCATGTGATGATGTGTCAAGGGAAAATACTATACTCAACTCTTAAAGGAGAACCTCACATCATATCACACATTTTATTGAACTGAGCGACAATTATTTACATGATGTTACACATGTCACACATGTCACACATACACCGTATATTCATGTTCCTTTACATTACACAATGCTTGTAATGTGTCACGCATCTTTAAACGTTCATGTACATCTAAATTCTCATGTTTACATCTACATTTGGTCCTCCCTATTTTCATGACGTCACTTATTGGACGATCAATCACATTGCATGTTTACATTGTAACCGTTGCATTACAAGCACTTCAACCTAACTTATACACACATGTACAGTAATTCATCATTGGGACACCTTGTAAACTCATTCTATAGCAACTATCCTCCTTACAGAAATGCATGCATATGCACACGACTATTCATGGTTGTCAACATGTGACAATAACATGGCTAATTACACATGTTACACAAAACTTTTCCCACGTCAATCTCAGCCTTTTTGTCTAATTACATGACTGACTGTTGCGTTCAGAAGTTTTACATGCATTGCACATGCAACTATTTATTTGCATGCAATGTTTGTACAAAGCTTCACGTCACATCATTGGCAAATATCATCATTCCCTGCAGAATACACACAACAAATACTTATAACAACAACTGCACACAGCTTGCCACAGAAGTACTTTATTATGTTAATGTAACACCTTGCATTTTACTATGTCACCTGACATCATCACATACCTATTTAAAGGACGCCCATTACCTGCTCATTCACAGCTACTCATTTCAAAATGTTGCGATTGTTTAGGAGACAGAGGAACATTCTTTTCTATGACATGCTTGCTGATCAAGAGAATCATATAGGGCAAGGGAGGGACACACCGAGGGACAGTGACAGGGACAGTCACGCGGATACGACAGGGACAGGGAGAGGGACAGGCCGAGGGACAGGAGATCAGAGGAGAAAACAAGTTGTGCCTCGTCCGCGTCTGTACAGGGAGAGAACCCTGTTAGATGGGATGAGTGAGGAGGAGATTGTAAGTCGCTATCGTTTGAGTTCAGCAGCAATCTTATCTCTTTATCAGGAGATAAGGGGAGATTTAGATTTTTTCACAGCCAGAGGTCGTGCAGTCCCTGGGCTTGTTAAAATGCTGTGCTCATTACATTATCTTGCTTCCGCGTCATACCAGACAACTGTGGGCATAGTGGGCGGGGTCTCGCAATCTACATTCTCTATGCACTCAATAGACGCGCTAGGAATTATATTCATTTTCCTACAGAGGCGACAGAGTGGCTGGAAGTCAGGACTGGCTTTTATAATATAGCAGGGATACCATGTGTGCTGGGTGCAATCGATTGCACACATGTTGCTTTGATTGCACCTAGTCAGAGTGAGCATGTGTACCGCAATCGTAAGCACTACCATTCACTCAATGTACAGGTGGTATGTGATGCCACGATGAGGATAATGCATGTGGTACCCAAATTCCCTGGTTCCAGTCACGATTCCTCTATCCTGAGGAACTCTTCAGTCTTCCATGCGTTCGAAGAGGGACATTTTGAACATGGTTGGCTGCTGGGTGAGTACACATTTACATGTTCTAACACAAAACACATTTTTATTTAGGAATGTTGGCATTGTACAATTTGATCACTAATGTCAGCTTATGTGTGCTCCATTCATTATAGGTGACTCAGGATACGGAATTAGGCCGTGGCTCTTGACTCCGGTGCTAAACCCTCAAACTGAAGCAGAGGACAGGTACAATGCAGCCCATATATCTACAAGATCTGTTATAGAGAGGACATTTGGCCTACTCAAGACCAGATTTAGGTGTCTGGACAGAACTGGTGGGGCTCTTCTATACAAGCCTCAAAAAGTGTCTGATATTATCCTTGCCTGTTGCATTTTGCACAATGTTGCACTCAGGCACAATGTACAATCAGACCTAGCTGAGCCTTTGGTAGACGAGCATCCCACCCATGTAGCTGCTGAAAATGAACAAACAGCCAGTGGTGGCCAGACACGCCAGAATCTCATCAATTAATTTTTTTCTTGTAAGTAAAAACATATATGTTCCAAGTTATACTTTTATAGTTACATTATGTTATCTTAACAATAATGTTTTTTTATATACCCTTCTGGTAGGACACAGATGAATATGGGTTGCACACCTTTCTTCTCTCTGCTGTGTGCACAAAGGGATGTGGCACCGGTATGTTATTGTTGCACAGGTTATATAATCCCTCTTCAATTGTACTTTTGTTGTGTGTATGTGAATACAAATGGGGTAACAAAGCACTAATATTTTAGCATTGTGTTGTTCCTTATGCTAAGACAATACACATATTATGCCCATACTCATTCATGCTTCTAGTATGCTTACATACAATGTTATTGGTGCAGTGTAACATGTACATCCATATGATGTGTACACCAGGCTGATTAACATTTTGAATGTCATTAAATATACATGGTGTTGCACATTTAACACCAAATACACACTTTGCTGTGTTGTTTACGGTACTGAAGATGGCATGTCAATGTTTGCAATTTATATATTGTTCCTTTGCATTATAGGTATATCTCCAGTATGACTGATCATGGTATGTATATTTGCTGATATCTCTCATAAGATGTGCCTACCTCAATCTTCCTATAATTATTTGAAGTAAAAACCCAACATATTGGTTTTAACACAAATGTAACATACATGTACTTTCTGTATCATGTATATGCATTTAGCTACTCTTGAGCTTTCATGTGCATTGTATTAGAAAATGATTACTCACATTTCATCACATTTTATGTATGTTTCCTTATAAATTCCATTAATGTAATATAGATGTGTTTGGAGACAAGGGGATAACTGTACTTATTTGTTTACTTACGGGAGCTCATTCATCACGGATGAAATTGACTGATCATAACACTACATGCATGAATGGCTGTAATCACAACAATGCGTACTACATCTTATATTTAGCAATGTAGGTGTTTTTTAATTCTAGGAATTAATAGTCAACATTAATTTACATTTGTGACATGTGTATGTATAAGTCACACGTGTGTGGATGTGTCCTACATGTACCAAGTGTAAAACTGTTAACAGAAAACACAATTTTGTTGCAAATGTTACTGTCATTTAGCATTTCTAATTTACCAATATGACAATGTTGGTAATATTTTTGCAATATAAATCACGTCACTTCATCATTATCATGATGATAATTATCAAGTATTCTCACAATTGTAACGTCAATCACGTGCACAGTAGCATAGACACACTTTTTAAGACAACTGTTTGTGTCTGTATCAATTTGTGTAGGATCCATGTATAACACCGACAAATGATAACACCAGCTTTATTATGGTAGCTTATATCATCATATTGACTATACTATGTATTTTTAGAACGTTTAATAAACACAGTAAACTATAGTTAGTTAGGTTAATGAAATATACACAGAAACGTACTTCATTACATGATGTTGATGTCATATTCAGAACATCATGCATTGTAGGGGACCACAACATCTGGCCAATAACATTATTTGCTACAGTCCCAAACCATTTTATCAACATACCCATGTAACAAGAGATTTTTAACAATAAATGGCTAGTTGGTTGTAAGTGTCCTTTACATTGGGAGAAGGAGTGGCTCAGTGAGTAAAGACACACACTGGCACTGAGAGTTTGAAGCAGGGGAGTCTGGTTCAATTCCCGGTGTCGGCTCCTTGTGACCTTGGGCAAGTCACTTTATCTCCCTGTGCCTCAGGCGGCAAAAAATAAATTGTAAGTTCCACGGGCCAGGGACCTCAGCCTGAAAAATGTGTCTGTAAAGCGCTGCGTACAACTAGCAGCGCTATACATGAACATGCTCATATTATAATTATTATTATTGTTACATAGTTTCGACAGTCATACGTTCCATTACACAATAGAATACACAAATGTGTTAGCAGAGTGGGAATGGTTGTTATATATAAAACACACCATGCCATAAAATGATAGTAGTCATTAAAGAACACTCAATAAAAATTCATGAGGCACTATTTTGCAACATCATTATGTTAATTAAGTGCTTATGCAATATAGGCATAAGGGTATCACATTTTTAATTGTTTGTTAATAAGCGCTGCAAGCAATATAAAATTAGTTCCATATGTAGTATAGTAGTCGGTGGCTCCTCCTCACAATCATCTTATATAAAGGTAGACTCTTCTGAAATCATACATTGATCCGATTGTATCTTCCCCGACATCTCTGAAATACAGCAAACACATGATGGTCAAATATGGCACCTTACTATATATGTATCCGTGACAACGCGTTACACAGCTCTATATGATTGTGTACATACACACGTCACTCACTTATATGTTAGAACTACAAGTGTACATCAGTATGTAATGTTTCTTTAAATTTGTAGCAGGCATAACTATGTATATGATGTGAACGTTGCCTGTATACTGAAAAATGTGCGCGCACATCTTAGTGTGCGCACGCACTTCACGCTTGGCTGCACTAACTGTTAGCGCATGCTCAAAACAAAGCGTACGTTGTGCGTTCAATACATCTTGAAAATACCATTAAACATAAAATCTTTATTTCAAATACAATGAATACGAAACTACATTCGTTCTAAACGAGTACATCTGTATTCTTTTTAAACAGACGTGTTTGGACAGAAAGGACGGCCGATAACACAATGCGCAAATGCAATACGTGTGACGTCATGTTAAACCAGCGTGAAACGCACGCTAACACTCCTCCCACTCAATTAACATTCGGCTAACGCCCAGTTGACGCCTACAAACACTGAGCCGCACACATGACACACTGCAGTTACCGTTACTATAACAAAACATGACAGCCAATAGGCTTTGAGGCGCGCACGTCGCTTGGGGGCGGGACTTACATCCGTAATCCTTTTTAAGGACGCCTTGGGCCATGACAAGGGTCCCACGTCATACGTGGTGGACCCGCTTTTAAATATTGTAGATGTAGCATGATAACAAAACAGGTATGTGTTAGAGTTATGGTAAAATGTTGCTAATATGTTTAAAGGGATAGGAAAGTACGTATATTTATTCCGTCAGCAATGTGTACTACTCTTTCAGGTTCTACTATATTGTATTCGGAAACAATTTCTTTGTGATCGCTACATGTTATGCAGTCTGCAATGTTACGCTGTATCCACGCATTGAAAGGGAAAATGGTGGTTACAAAAAAAAAAAAACATTTAAACGCAGAGTCAACTCATAACGGTTGTTATATTTACCATTCTTCTAGAATAAACTCTTCGTCTGGCTGCAACTGGTCGCTCCAGAAATGCAAGGCTTTTTCATCCATGCTTGACCCACCCGCTGAATCCAGTATGACACACATCTCCTCCATGAAGCGCTCATAGGAATCGCCACTGCTTGCTTCAAACAATTGGTCGGGAGGTAGGTTCATTTCTTCGGGTACCCATTCCAATGCATTTTCAGCTGAAAGGCTTGGTACATAATCATAGTAGTTTTGTTGTTGTACAATGTGGGTTTCAGGAATGGAGGGTGCAGATATTGCAGCAGGTATCGATTCACACGGAACAGTAGTAGCGGATCCATTGCTATTGGCATTAGGAATAAATATGCCTTTAACCACAATATATGTGCCCTCTTTCACGGTGAAATGTTTTTCTTTTGCAATCTTCCAGAAACCATAGTTGTCTTCTAGCTTATCCTGCACACGTTCAAAAAAGTCATTAGTTGATAAAGTGAATCTTATTGATGAATTAAAATTGCGCGCATGCCGACGGTCTTGGTAATAAGGATATTTTGCTTGAATCAAATCATAGATTTGGCGTGTGCTCGCTTGGTGTCCGCTTGTTCTCAAAATAGCTTCTGACACCATGTATTTATAGCCTAAATTCGGATTCATATTTTTCACGAATTCTTCAGCCATTGCAAATTAGCGAAAAAGATGTGTGCAGGTATCTGTTCTTTGCTCATCAAAATGAAACTGCTCAATGGCTAACAAATTGCTGTGTTTCCTTTTCAAGGTCAAGAAAACTATAAACTGTAACTCCTTATTTCAAACGCCAATTGGATTTGTAGTTTTAATTGCTTGAAAATTTGTGGTTTGTGATAGCCGCATGTGGGACAAACATGTATCCTTTTTTTATCTCGTTTCTGAAAACATTCCTACACTTTTAATTCAGTAACATAGAGTTTTCTTGAAAAATAACAAAGAGCACTGTGTGAAAATAGTGCTTAGACAGCCATATCAGTAAATACACACACCTGCAAAATGAAAGGTTTTTTTCCCACATACACACAAGTATAAAAAGCAGTGTAAATATGCAAAATAACTGTAAGCAACGACAAGCCTAGTACAGTAATATTTATCACCTGCTGGAAATTGTGACGGATAAAT